>CAOJBK014039491.1:0-10508 GCA_948294925.1 Codiaeum variegatum | reverse complement strand
ATTGATTGGGATTTTTTGAATGCTTGCATTCGATTTTGTGATCCTATCGATCATGTTTTCTTATTCGAAGCCAGTATGGATGAGATGTGTCCAACTTTTGAGGAGTTTTTAGTTTTGCTCTATACAAGTCCAGAGACTGATTTGGCTATTCCACTTGAGAGGGTATGTTCCTTTAACTCTTTCAAATGGCTATAAGATTTGAGTATTGATGCTACTTTTGGTATTGTGAGAGATGATTTTGTGGACCTGCCTACCTTGGCTGATATGTTCTGTGATGATTCTGATGACTTTATTTGGTCTACTAGGAGGCTGAAAGCCTATACATTTGTATTGACATCGAGCTATATTTTTGTAGGCTCAGTTGGATGGGGTGATACAAAAGTGGCTGAGTTGATACCCTAGATTGGTGAAGCGAAGTCTATTATTGGTATGATTTTAGCTGAGACATTATTTAGCCTTAATCATCATTGCACCTCGAGAGAGCCTTAGACCATTCATCCTATCTTGCCCCAAGTATTTAGACCTTTTCATTGCTTGTTTGTTTTAGGATATATTAAAGGCATTTCTTAACTTTCATGCTTTCTGTCAAATTTTATTGAGAGACCATCTTAAGATTGTTCCTGGTCCTGAGTCACTAGATTATCTTGCTTTATAGTATCGTGCTAGGAAGATTGCTATCCATTTTCCCACTAAAAAGAACTAGAATAGTTTGCTAATGGAATTGAGTCCTTCTTATATGCTTTGGAGACCTGACTAGTATACGATCAAGAAGTTTATACCGAGGAGCTAGGGATTCAAGCACGTGTATTTATTTGGTTTCAAGGAGGTGACTTAGTATCAGGCTACTCAAGTTCTTCGCCAGATGGGACATGATCATTATATGCCCCCAGATGGCCCGCTTTTTATAGCAACTACTATGAATGATAGAATGGCTAAAGTTGTTCTTTCTAGTTATATTTCAGACTTTACAAGGGCGATGTTGATCCTAGGTGATGATTTTGGCAAGCTCCCAAAGTACCTCGAATGGTGGATTGAGGCATGTTGGCCAAAGGAGAAGACAAAGTGATATGCCCTTTTGACCGTGATTGAGGAGTGAGTCTGAGTTTAGATTTAGGAAAATAAGACTTTTGCTTGTTTTTTATTTTTGGTTGTTTTTGATTTCCTTCTCCAAGCATTTTGTTTTGGATGTTCCAACAGATGAATAAGACCTCAATAAAATGCAATTTTTATTTTGTTAAGCTCTTATTTTTCCTAAGTCGCCCTTTTTTATTTTCAACTTACTAAGTTGCCTTGATTGTTGATTAGTCCACCTTTTTGGTTTTTAGCCTAATGAGTTTAGGCAATGTTGATTTAACATTGCCTAAGCTTCCCATTAGCCTAATGAGTTTCATTCTTTTTTATTTATTTATTTTATTTATTTTTTTGTTTATTTTTACTCTTACATGCAATGTTAAAGAGCTCAATAAGAATAAAATTTTGATTTTTATTGAATAAGTTGGATCGTCCCTGTAAATGATGCTTACGTATCTCTTTACAATAGATTTTGAAAATATGAAGTACATTGTAAATTTTGGAGAATCAGGTCCACATAGTTCTTGTTACAGTAATGTGATGCCTTAATGAATGGTCATACAACAAGAACACTAGATGAAGTATTTCTTGAGCTGGTCGAGGTTGGTCGAATGACTAAACTCATTATCGTCATGTCCATAAAGTTGATGCCTCTGCCTGTCATGATTTTCTTGATAACATGGGGTCTACTGCAGAGGTCTGAATTTCCTTCATGGATCTTGTATGACTTGTCTAATTTCTTTAAGGATGAGGTGACCTTCTTAAAGATTGCAACTCTGAACCCTTTTGTTCAAATGCTTTGCATGCCTCAACTGGTAATTCTGAGTATGGTGAAATGCTTCTAACCTTTTCTCATCGATTAAGTTGAGCTGGTGATAGTAGGCTTGTTTCCAGTTGAGTTTAGAGATCTAAGTTTCTTAGAGAACCCTTATTATCTGAACCTCTAATTCTATGGGGAGGTCTGCTTCCATTCCAAAGACCAATGAGTAAGGTATGGCTCTAATAGCTGACTTTTATGTTATTTTGTACCCAAAGAGGGTGCTTGGAAAATGTAAATGCCAACCTGTATAGTTACTTATCATTTTCTGAAGAATGTTCTTAAAGGCTTTATTGGTAGTCTCGATTACGCCATAGGCTTGAGGTTTGTATGGAGAAGACATATGGTGTTGTATATTTACCTTTATAATAAGGTGAAATACTTATTTTTAGAAATGAGAGATGTTTTCTAAAATTATTTCATGCAAGACACCATACCTTGTGGTGATGTTTGTTTTGCTGAACTAAGCCACTTTCTTTTAATCCAGAACTTCTTAAGGTGTAGCCTCCACCCACTTGGTAAAGTAATCAATGGCTACCAGGATGTATTCATGGCCAATGAATGATTTTTTTGATATTTTTCCAATGACATCAATGCCCTAAACATCAAAGCGCTAAGGAGATAATATCAGATTAAGAGAAGAAGAGGGGAGCTTTTGAAGCTTGGCATATTCTTGGCATTTGTGGAACCTTCGAGAAAATCGTGCACAGTCCCCATTCATAGTAAGCTAGTAATAACCTTGGTTCATGATTTTATGAGATAAAGCCCATCCATTTATAAGGGTACCTTCTTCTCCACCATGGATTTCTTTCATGATTTTGTTGGCCTCTTCCTCAGAGACATACCTCAGGTGGATGCCGTTCTAAGTTTTCTTATATAAAATGTCACCACTCAAGATGTATCCAATGACTAATTGCCTTATGGTTCTTCTTTCTAATTTGTAGGCCCCTTCTGGATAGGAACCTTTTATAAGGTAGTTGTAGATATCTCAAGACTAAGGCTTCTGTTCAGCTTCTTGAATATTTAGGTAGTGGGATTGAAACATGTTTGATGCTTATTGAAATAGGACAAAGAAGGAACCCATCTCATATTTCTATCATAGATGCAAGAGTTGCTATTGCATTAAAAAAGCTATTTTATGTTCTTGGAAAATAGTGAAATGACAAAGCAACAAAGATGGTTGCCAACTCTTTGAATCGCTTATGGTAAGGAACTAACCACTCATCTTTGATTCTCCATTTTCCTAATGCTTAAGAGACTATGAGGTTGAATCTCCATAGACCTCTAGGTTTTTATTTCAATCAGAATGGCTGCTACTTATCTAGAGACACTTGTTTCATATTCGACTTCACTGTTTGTTACCATGAAATCCAGTTTGATTACGAGTGGTAAGCTTTCACCTGTAGGTGTAAGGAACAGCATCCCAAACATCATAAACTTTGTTTTTGGATGCTCCATCAAAGAATAGTTTCCTTGGTTCATTTTGGAGGAATAAAATGTCCTCATTAGGAAATTTTGGCTCTTCCCAATGATCGTCTGTCAAAGCAGCAGCCAATTGGTCAGCAATGACACTACCCTTGATGGCTTTCCTTTGAACATGCTTGAGGCCATAGGCTGCCAGAGGTTCCATCCATCTAGCCATCTTACTATTAAGAATAGGTTTTTCTAAGAGGTACTTGAGTGGACTTTTGTCAGTGAGGACATGTGTGATGTATGCCCTCAGATAATGTCTTAGTTTATGACATACCCATACTAGAGCTTCTCAATGTAATTATACTTGAGCTTGTGTTTCACCATTCTCTTCCTAGAATAGTATATGGCATTTTTCTTATGGGAATCTAGAGCATTTTAGGCCAGTATATCACCTATGGCATCATCAGTGACTATCAGGTAGAGCAGTAATGGCTTGCCTGACCTAGGAGGCTGTAGAACTAGAGGATTTAAAAGGTATTGCTTTATCTATTCAAAGGCTTTCTAACATTCCTCATTCCACTACTTAGAGGAATTCTTTTTCAATAGATTGAATATAAGATCGTAGGTGTCTGCCAACTAATGGATGAATCAGTTGATGTATTAAAGGTAACCCAGGAATCCACTTATCTCCTTTTCTATTTTTGGAGGTGGGATGTCAATGATTGGTTTAGACTTGTCATGGTCAACCTCAATCCCTTTATTGCTGACCATATAACCTATGAACATTCAAGATGAGGTTCCAAATATGCTCTTGCTAGTATTAAGCTTGAGGTTATACTGGTGAAGAACTTTTCCAGTGCTTACAGGTGTTGTTTGACAGAAGTGCCTTTAATGACCATGTCATCAATATAGACTTCCACTTCTTTATGCATTATATTGTGGAAGATTATGGTTGCCATCCTCTGGTAGGTGGCTTCTTTAGTTCGAAAGGCATTACTATGTAATAGTAAGTACCACACTCTGTGATAAAAGCTTTTTTCTCCTTGTCTGGATGATGTACCACAATCTGATTGTATCTGATGGTAAGATCAGTTAAGGAAACCATCTCTGAATTGCATAATGCATCAACTAGGAGATCTATGTGAGGTAGTGGGAAGTCATCTTTAGGGCATGCCTTATTCAAATCATAGTAGTATACACACATTCTGACTTTCCCATCCTTCTTCAGTATTGGTATAATGTTTGCTAACGAAGACAGATAATTAATTGGTTCAATGAACTGATGAGAGAGTTGCTTGAACACTTCCTTCTTTATTGGAATGGACCATGCCAGTTTCATGCATCTCAGTTTCTACTTGATAGGCTTATAGTCAGGAAGAGTTGGAATCTTGCGGACAACGATTCTTGGATCGAGTCCGGTCATATTGCTAGTCTTCCAGGTGAAGCTATCTTCGAAGATTTTGATCATGGATTCAATATCTTGTTTATTTGTGCATTCAGATGCAATATGCATATTTTTAGGAATCTCATTAGTGCCAGTATTTATGGGCTCTTTAACTACATCTTTTATTTTGTTTATTTTATTATTCTCTTTTTCTGTTTGATTGAGATTAGATTCATCAATTGGAATGTCAAAAGAAAATGAAGAGACGGGATTATAATAACAAAACTTGGTCCTTTTATTGATTGAAATAGGAGATAGGTCCACGATTACATCATACTCATAATTAAACTCTGTGGACCAGTTATATTATCAGTCTCAGAATTAGATAACCCATACTCAAACTCAAAACCTGTTTCAAATTTAATCTTAGTTGGTGGAGAGAGGCTTGCTTCATTTGACCAGTTGTTGAGCTATTTTAGGAATGGCTTAATCAAGGTGGAGAGGTTAGTGTTTTCCTCCATGTTAGGTATGATAGCTATGTCACCAAAGAGGCTAACTTCTATATTATCATCATAATCATCGGCCAAAACATAGATTGGCTAGCAGTCCTCTGGCAGTGGCTTAACATCGAAGAAGAGTTCGAATCCTAACACCAGCCCTAGGGCATACCAAAGGCTCAGGAAAAGCATAGTAAGGAACCATCTCTCCTTGCTTCACAAAATTTCCATTTAAGGTCTTAAAATAAGGCCTTATGGGAATGTCAACTTCTCCCCCTCTTTTGGCTATAGCAAACCTTTCTCTTACCTTGGAATTTTCTTCTTCAATTTCATCATCAGTTGGGTGATAACTCATGCTAAAAGGAGTGTGAATTTTGAACTCATTGAAGGACTCAAGTCCTTGTTGATTTTTACCCAATGCCAAAACTAGGAAAGTAGGCCATATTTTTCATGATATTTTTTATCATTAGGTTACAATAAGGGTCAAAGTCCAGAGTGATTATTTCTTTTAGATTCTTTATAATCTCAATGAACATGTCAAATGAGAAACCAAATAAAGGATATACTGGTAATTCAGGTTGAATTTCTAGAATGGGAATTATGCTTAGCACCTTAGATTTTCTAGATGTATTTGCTTTGATTTTAACTATCCCATTCTTAAGTGGTAATTTAACCATTTGGTGCAAGGTATAAGGAACCCCTTAGCTTGATGGATCTAAGGTCTCCCCAGAATCAAGTTGAAACATGAAGGTACATCAATCACTTGAAAGGGTATTTTGAAATTAGCTGGGCCCATGGTTATGGCCAGAGTTTCCATCTCTAGAACTTCTCTCTTTGAATTATCTTAAGCTCATACTATCTGATCAAATAGGGTAAAGTCAGTGGCCCTCAAACTAGGACAACTTGCCATTTTGAGTGGGCAGACATTAAGCATAGAACCATTATCAACCAGAATCATTGGTATAGTCTTTTCTCTTTTAATGATTGTGATGTGGAGAGCATCATTGTGTAGTCCCCTAGGTGGGATTTCATTATCAGTGAAGCAATTAGATGCCCCTTTTCATCGAGCTTGTAATGGAAGCAACCAAAGTTTCTAGAGATATGTCAATTGATGTTTGATATTTGCTCAATGCTTTACAAAGAGCTTGGCGATGAGGATAGAAGGACATCAATAGACTCCATATAAAAATATTTGCTTGAGTTTTTCTTAGTTGTTTGAGTAAAAGATCATCTTTAGGGTCAGACATTCCCTTAGAGTGAGCCACAGGTTGGTTCACAGATTATGAAGGAGCAAGTGGTGGTTGTGTTATTCTCCCACTTCTTGTTATGGCATTAATTTTAGCACCTAAATGTCTCAGGTCTATAAAACAGTAATAGTCATGTTGTATAGACTTCCCTAAGGAAGGTAGGTCATCTAAGTTGGAGCAATTGGGGGAGATAGACTTCCCTAAGGAAGGTAGGTCCTCTATAGTGTAGTGGTAATTTCTCAGAGGCATAACGATAAATATGAGATGTGTAGAATCTATTTTATGAAACTCTACCAAGATAGCATTAACATTATGGTTGGGAAGAGGATTTGTACTAATGTTAGGCTAAGAGATGGGTGGTAAAAGTTCCTTAGCATCTATCAAGTCTTGTATTTTATTCCGGAGGGCCTTGTAATTGTTAATTTTATGGCCAGGCCCTTGGTGGTAATCACACCTCTCATCCATGTTGAAGTTCTTGGGCAGAGAGTTTGGAATTGGTTTTGGCTCCAGAGGTTTGATTGCAACACCTTCAATGCATTCCTTATGAATGAGGCTTAGTGATGCTCCACCCAAGTTAGTGAATTCCCTTCTCTTGATTTGGATAGGTTTTTGGGAAGAAATTGCATTGACTTCACCCTTTTTTGGGTGACATTAGATTTTCCAAATGGTGAGGATGAGGTCTAAGATTCATCCTTTATGAGGCAAGAGTCAACCCCATCTTTGAAGCGTATGCCAACATTAACCAGTGCTTTAAAATATAGTAAATATTGTGTCATTAGTCTATCTTGATACACAAGAAGTAAATTTTTTATAACAATATCAATTTTTTCAGCTTCAGTAGGTCTTTTAACCATTTGGAAGGCTTTCTTCCTTTATCAAGTAATAAATGCAGAAAAGGTTTCCTTGGTATAATGTTTTGTAGTTTCTAAATACATTCTTTTTATATATATTTCTTCATTATATGAATATTATTTTACAAAGGCATTACATATAGATTCCCTGGTCTGTTTCTTGGAATCTTCTAGCTGTATGAACCAGTTTAGAGTTGCACCAATAAGCCACTATTGAAAGTGTTGAGCAAGGAGCTAGCTTTCAACGCCAAGAGGGAAAAGTGCAATTTCATAAATCCTCAAGTGGGTTGAGGGGCAAGTAGTGCCATCAACTTTCTCAAATATAGGTATTTGGAATTTAGGAGGAAGCCTAGTATTGGGAAATGGGCTACAAGACTTGACATAATCACATTTTCTTTCTTCTTAATAGCACCGAGGGTTTTTTGCATTTCCTCATATTTTGGAATGATACTCTTCAACAAAGGATGTTCTTGGTCCCCCTTTTGGAAAGGATCCGCAAGAGGGGTAATTATGGTAGTGGTTCCACGGTCAATTAGTGGAGGCAAAATGACTATGTCCTTATTAACTGGGTCTTTTCTAGAGTTGGATGAAGTAGATGCATGATTGACTGGATGGACCCCAATATGAGCCATTATGCCTCGTACTTTACCTAGTATAGTCTATTATTGGGCTTGTATCATAGTAGTTACAATCTCTTATTGCTTCTTGATAGCCTTATCTTATTTCTTGAGGATTCAATAAGCATGGAAGCGATATCAGCAAGAGCAATTGCAGTGGCATCAACAGTAGTAGAAGCAAGTGGGATATCTCTAGTGTTTGACATGGTGACCTTTAGAAAGAAAAGAAAGGTTGGGTATTAGCTTTTGAAAAGTAGGATAATGACAAACAAGTTTGTATGAAAATGGTAGGTTTTTTGGAGAACTTTTCTGGAACAGTTCACTTGGCTCAAGTATTTTGGATATAGTGATGCATGTATGCATGAATGAAAAATGTTTCATGATAACAATAATAATAGATTTTTTAGGTTACATGGGACCTAAGGTCAACTCTAATCATTACATGAAAATGGTGGTTTGAAGGTTCTCTAGAGACAAGAGGTCCAACACACCTAACCACATGTAAACCAAGGAGGTTTGCATGGGTCTAATGGCTACGTGAAACCTCATTATCCCACTCGAAAGGATCAAACGGTGTGCCTTGGAGTGGATGATTTCACAATCAGAAAAGCAGTCCCAAGAAGGGAAGCTCACTCGATGCTACTTTCTACCCTTATTTTCCTAAAAATAAAGGAGCATGTTAAGTGATGCATGAAACTAATTCCATATAGTTTTAAGCCAAAGTTATTTTTATCAAAAATAACCTACTTACTTTTGTTAGTTTTAAATGTCCCTAGTGGACTCACCAGCTGTAAGGCCCCGTCTGAGCCCGCAGGCTGCCAGCACGCCTTGATTTTCTAACCTCTAGGAAATCGACTACGTGGGGTCAAATTGCATATGGTGTTGGGATTTTGGAAGGCCCCACTTTAGGTGAACTTCTTATAAGTCCATTGGGTGCAAGTGTGAACCTGTGAGTCCCCACTTAATTTTTAGAAAAAAAGTTAATTTTTAGGGTGATCAAGAAACTGTTTTAACTCTATTTTAGAAAATCTGACATTTTATCCAATTTTTTTGGAAAAGGACGGCCTCGAGCCAAACGTTGGGGATTCGTGATTGATAAAAAAAACATGATAAATTTTTTATTTTTCCATTTTTCTCAACAATTTTTGCTTAAAACTATTGTATGAATTTGGTCAAAAGGTGGTTTTCGTGTATGCATGGCATACTTTCATGATGTATGGACAATTATAGTATGCCAAAATGATGCATGAACAAGTACAATCACATGAATGACAATAATAAAGGAAAGCGATAAAATGGCAGAAATTAAATATGGGTCCTTCTTCTAGCCCTGAAGGGTTCTAGGGAAGGCACACATCCATAATAAGAGAATTAAAATCTTAAATGAAATAATTACATCAAAATAACAAGAAAACACAGGGGATCCCTCCTCCAGTCTAATAGATTTGGGAAGGGCACACATTCCCCAAATTAATTATATATCCAGATAAAACAATAATAATGATACAATCGATAAATAGGAAAATAAAGCAAGAAAGATTATATAAAAATAAACCACGCAGAAGCAAAAAAAAATGGGAAAATAAAAAAATATATATAATTTATAGAGTTGATGCCTTTAAATGACTTACTGGCATATCCCTTTGAATGAGAATTAGACCCCATGCCCTTTTTCCCTTTTAGTGCATGGTGGGATTGTTCTAAAAAATAGTGGGTTGGTTGGTTGGTTGGTTTATGCAATCAGAAGCTCATTCATTTTAGTTTAAGAAAAAATTAGCCGAAAAGGTAATCAATTTTAGGGTTTTGATTAATAAAAATTCAATTTTTATAATGTGAAATATCCTAACTAGTTTTTAGGACTCATAATTTATCATTTCAGAATTTGATTAAATAAAAAAAATCTATTTTGATAGTATGAAATTACTTGGTAAGTTTTAAGGGCTTTTATTCAAAACCAAAGAAAATACTAGACCATTCGAATGAATTTACCTTTGGCTTATGGGGTATTGAAACAAGAGGATTAGACGGTTTGATGAACCCGGATAATGTCTCCATTGTGTTCAGAGAGGTCTGACTGAGAATTGGACTTGAATTGACTTGGAAGTGTCACCTTGAATTCTGATCGGAATAGGATTATCCAGTATGTTCAATTTGAATTTAGGCAAGATTTTATTGTTTATTTGAGAGTATTTTGGTAGAGTTTCGACATATGAGAGTGTAAAAAAATCCCTATAACTGAGTGCCAATGGGTCGAATTTATAGAAAAATTCGAGTCAGAAAGTGGGCCCGGTGCATCAGAACCAAAAGCACACATAAGAGTCTTTACACACTTGTAAGAAACTTTATGCCTGCATTAGAGCCCTTATGCATGCATAAGGCCTCTGGTGCACGTGTTCGGGCCTGATGCACGTGTTTGGACCCTGATACATAAGCCTAATTTTTAGGATCCGATCCAGTCTAATTTAGTTTTTTGAGTTTTTTTGGGTCCGTTTGAGGTCTGATTTGAGAGTGGTTTGAAACTATGTGCTCACAATAACGGGCCAGATTTAATGTTGCAAAAATATGGATTCATAGTCGAGTGAGTCTCCTAATGGATATGGGCCTCTTAGTT
>CAOJBK014038540.1:0-15138 GCA_948294925.1 Codiaeum variegatum | reverse complement strand
CGAGTCTATACTTTCTTTCGGCAGGTTGTCATACCATTTCACAGTAGCTCCTCCCAATGTGCTTCTGAAAGCTTGGCAAAGTGCCTCGTCCCTGGTGGTTTACAGCTCCACCAAGTGTTTGTACTCTAGGACATAAGCCTTGGGGTCTTGGCTGCCGTCATACTTGTCCATCCTGGGCATCTTGAATTTGTCAGGCATTTGGTATTCTTCAATGTACTTGGCAAATGGGGATTTGAGGTGTAAGGAGAAGTCTTTCCTCTTGTCTGGCTTTTGTCCCGCCATCTCTTCGACATATTTTCTGACTTCATCCCTCAAGGTCATCCTGGATCCTTGGTGACTTGAGGCTTCCTGCTCGTCCCTCCTGAGGTTCGCCTGTTGGCTTGCAATCTCAGGTCCGAGCTCTGAATCTCTGTGGGGTAGCTCTTCCTCTCTCCTATTGGCAGCGAATCTATCTGCTACTGCCTCTCTGACCTCCTCATGCTGCCCTGTGCCCCTCTCTTCTCTCCTTCGCTCTCTGAATTGTACTACTAGTGTAGATCTATATCTCTCCTCAGCTGCTGACACCTCAGCGGGGATATTAACATTGGCCCCCTGATCTGCTGGCGGGGTATTGTCTATTCTGGTTGGTGGATTTGGCCTCTGCGCTACTTGAAGAGGCGTAATTAAAGGAGCCAAGTTGCTAACTAAGCCTTGTAAGGCTGTCACCAGATCTGTCATTGCTTGGAGTGGAGGTGTTTGGGTCGTGTTTACTGCTGGATTAGTGGCAACATGAGGAAGGCTATCCTCTACCACACGGGCATCTTCGTGGGTTTGGTTGTGTTCCATTGTGAGGTGGAAATCTATGACAGGTTTTAGAGTGTTTTTGAAAGGGAAAACTCTACATTCCCACAGACGGCGCCAAATGATGCATGCTAGTTTTGATCACGCTAGGATGTGATTGCTCTAGTTGATCCTGGGAGGACCTGCACAGAGTAACAAATAGTCAGAGGTGCCGGACGTTGTGTCCGGCAATAACCCTCCGATGCTTAAGTCAGTGAATGGGTTGAATCACAGATGGAACAATATGTAGTGGAGAGCTTTTAAGCATAGGTTTGGTCTTACTTTACAAATTTCTGGATTACCTTGTTTAGGTTGTGAATGTCTGTATTTATAAGATGAGAATCCTTGTAGAAGGGGACACGTGGCAGCCTTGGAGCTGCTGTCAGTGTACTTCTCCATGTAGCCTGTAACACCTGCCTGCTTGTCAATTCCCGAACCCTGAAGGTCGAAGCCTGTGGTGTGCTTCGACCCCGAAGGCCGCTAGGGGCGAGGCTGGTGATGTGCTTTGGGTTCGATCAAGACTAAGTGCTGTTGGATCTGGTTTGGACCCAAGAATGACATTGTGGCCAAACCATGTCAAGGCCGAGGCGTATCATTTTTAATTTTGTTTATACTGAATTAGTGATTATTTCGAGATTAGCTAGCGCTTTACATCTAAGTTTGTTATAAATTGAAACTCAATTGAGAAAAGAGAATGATAAATGATTTCTTTTCATTCATTGAATAATCTATACATAAATGCCTATATATATACAAGCTAAAGCTTTAACTAATTATGAGTGAGTTGGCATTATTTACACATAAATAGCAGACATAAATAACAAACAAGATTCTAACTAACTAAAGAACTTATTCAATACAGAATTGATCATCCTGTCTCCTATGCACCTTCATTTTCTAGCTCTCCATATTGTTGTGCATCTAATGTTCTTTTATTGTTTTCATAACACTCCCCTTCAAGATGAGCATGGATATTACACATGTTCATCTTGCTTATATGATACTCAAACCTACCTGGATGCAATGACTTTGCAAACCTAGGCTCTTTCACATGAAACTTGCACCTCACATATTTGTAATTTCTCCCTTAAGTAATAGCAATCAAACTCTATATGTTTGGTTCTCTCACGAAAAACAAGATCATTTATAATGTATATGGCTAAAATGTTGTCATAGAACATTAAGGATGATAACTTATAAGGAATTTTGAAATCTCTGAGCAAATGGTGTAGCCAAATCAATTCTATGGTGGTTATTGCCATGATTCTATATTTAGCTTCTGTTGAACTTTTAGCTATAGTGCTCTATTGTTTTTATCTCCAACAAACTAAAGAATCTCCCATTAATATACAAAAACTAGCCAATGATTTTCTTGTGTCTTTTCAAGTGGCCCAATCACTGTCTGTAAAAGCTTTCAAACTAACTCTGAGTTTGCAGTTAGGAAGATTCCATTACCAAGCTCTGTTTTGATAATTTATACTAAATTGACAATGTCTGGCCTGGTTAAGTACATTAACTTTCCCCTAAGATGCCTATACTTTTATGATTCTGAACCATCTTCTGAATGAGCCAAATCATGATTGATTTCCATGGGTATAGATGACCCTTTACTGCTTAACATAGCAAACACATCCAATAATTCTAACATATATTCTCTTTGTGACACTGCAACACCAATCACTGATCTTACAATTTCCCAATTAAGGAAAAATTACAAATCTCATAAGTCTTTTAGCTTGAAATCAGACTTAAGAAGATCTTTAACTTCTTGAAACCAACTCAGACACATTTCTTGCTATAGAAATTCCATCTACATATACTAGCAAGGCTATAAACCTCCATCTTTTGCATGCTTTATAAATAGGGAGTAATCGCCTTACTCTGAACAAAACCATGTTTGAGTAAACTTTTAGTCAGTTTAAGATTCCACAGTCTGAAAGCTTGTTTCAAACCATATAGTGACTTATATAACTTGCAAACCAAATGTTGAGTACCAGATTCCGCATGACATAACTCCCCCTAAATTTGGTAACCCTTTAGAGCCTCCATATATACCTACTCCTCTAAATCTCCATTAAGGAAGGCATTATTAATTTTTAATTTCCCTAATGTCTATCCTTGTGAAGCAACTAGATCTAAAAATAATCTTATTGTGGTATGCCTAACTACAGGGCAAAAGGTTTCTTCATAATCAAAATCATGCCTCTGAGTGTATCCTTTAACCATTAATCCGGCCTTGTATTTGTCCATGGTATCATCAGAGTGATATTTGGTCTTATATACCTTTTTACATCTAATTGGTGTTTTGCTAAGAGGCAAAGGTACTACGGATAAAGTTCTAGTAGTTTCTAATGCAAAGATTTCATCCTGCATTGCTTTACTCCAATGTGATGCATTAATTGCTTATTGATATGTGGGTCTATGGTAGAAGAAATGTGGCAAATGAAACTTTTATAGGTAGGTGATAGTTTTATATATGGAAGGATGTCATGAAGGGGATATTAGACTAGAGAAGTATGTTTTGCTAAATTGGTATGATATGCATGCAAATAAGAAGGCAATTTATAAACTCTAAAACTTTTATGAGTGAAGGTACAGAGGGAATTAGGTCTGGTTCAGGTACATATAGAATTGGTTTAGATTCAAGAATAGGATCTGGAATAAAGGAAGAAGGAGAAACAGCTTCAGAAGGCAATGATGGTGGAGAAAATTTATATTTGGAACAAGTGGAGAAGGACAAAATAAGTCTTGTGTAGGTATAAGGTAGAAGAAGAAAGTAAAGGTACATGTGTAACAGGTTCAAAATCAAATAATGAAACATCAGATGATGTGAAAGAAGGTAAAACCAAGTCTTCTAAAATAGGAGTAGGAGAAACATAACTAGAATAAGGAAAGATGTTTTCATAGAACTTAACCTCTCTAGAAACAAAGGTAGTCTTAGTGTCAAGATCAAATAATTTATAACCTTTAATCCCTATAGAATATAAAAAAAATGCTCCTTTTGGATCTAGTTTCAAATTTGGTTCTATGAGTTTTAAGGTTAATAGCATAACAAAGGCATCTAAAAGATCTCAAGTGTGTGCACTCTGGTGGTTTATTGAACAAGAATTCATAAGGTGTTTTATTGTGAAGGGAGTGAGAAGGTGTTCTATTTATGAGATAGGTGGTAGTAAGAATTGCATCACCTCAAAAATACAAAGGTAAGTGTGACTGAAATAACAAAGCTCTGCCACATTAAGAATGTGTTGATGCTTTCTCTTAACAATGTCATTTCTATTGATATGTGTAAGCATGGGTTTTTTTTATGTAAAATGCCATGAGCTTGATAAAAACTTGACAAAGTGAAATCACTTCCCTGGTCAGTTCTAATGACTTTGCACTTGTCTGTGAAATTGAGTTTGAACCATTTTGCAAAAGTAAGGGACAAAGTGAGAGACTTCTAATTTGTGTTTCATTAAAAAAAATTCAAGTGCATTTAGTCATCAACAAAAAAAGAAAAAAAGAAAATAGTGATGTTTATTGAGATCTAATTAGGAATAAGGACCCCAAACATCCATGTGAACAAAGTCCAAAAGGTTTTGTATTGTTTCAATAGAATGTAGAAAAGGTAGCCTTTTCAACTTAGTTGTTGGACAAGCTTCATGATGTTTTGAGGCTTTATTAGAACTATTTACATCAGACTATGAGGCCTCATCTGAAGCCCATTGTATTTCCCAGTGCAACTTCGAGTTTATTGCCCAAGGAAACTAACCACGAGGGATCAGATTGTGCATGGCATCACGTTTATGGCCAGTTCCCACATTATTACACCCCACATGTGTCTGTTGGTGTGCACGTGATGTATTTAGAGTCGCTGCCTAATCTTTAAGAAAATAGTTTTTCTTAGATGATTAAGAAAGCTTTTATAAAACTCAATTTTAGAAAATGATTTTACCCGATTATTTGAAAAAGGTTGGCCCTCGAACCATAGTTCATTCGGGGATTCGTGATTTGATAAAAACAAGTTTAGAAAAGGAAATTTTCAATTTCATTAAATAGCTTTGGCTTAAGAAAATATATCTTCGGTTAAAAAATGCTTTTGTGTATGCATGGCATATCACGTGATGCAAGAACATGTATTATCATGTTAAGTTATGATATATAAACCTGGCATAATGTTCATGACATCCACATAAAGCAATGAAAGCGAAAGGTAAACAGGGGTCCTTCCTCTAGCCCACTATGGGTTCTAGGGAAGACACACATCCCCAACTATGAACTCAAAATGATATAAACAAAGCAAACTATTACATTGAAATAATTAACAAACCAAGGGTCATTTCTCTAGTCCATAAAGGTTCTAGACAAGACACACATTCCTCAATACAAATCTAGAATAGATATAACAAGAATATGACAATTGCAGTAAAACAAGAAATAGAATAGATGTTAATAACATAAACAGTAAAATGAATAAACAAATGCAAAAAGATAAGGAAAACATATTTTAGAGTTGAAGCCGTTAGAAGGCTTGCCGAAGTATCCCATTGAATGGGAATCAAACTCCACGTCATTCTCCATTCTCTCAAAGGGTAGGGGTTATTCTGATTACAAAATGGGTGGTTTGATTTTATGTTCAGAATCTAACAAATTTTAGTTAATAAAATTATTACCTAGATAGGCTATTAATCAACTCAGTTCTAATTAATAAAAATAATTTTTGATATGAGATAATTGCCTAAGTTCATTTTAGGGCTTAATTTGATTTATTTTTGAGAAAACAAAATTTTGATAAAAATATGTATTAATTCAAATTTAAAGGGCTTGATTTTAGAGGTTAAGAGGGAAAGAGAATCCTATACCCAATTTACCTTTTTGTTTGTAGGGTTTGGACATTAGTGGATCTGATGGCTTTATAAAAGCGAAGCGAGTCTCTGTTGTGATCGGAGAGGACTGGTATCTTTCTGTCTAAATTGGACTATGGAAATTGAACCAGCAGATTGACTGATGAATGAATGCTTTCCATGAATTCTAAAGGTGACTGGTGATTTTGATTTGGTTTGGAGTGAATTGTGGTGTTTAGGAAGTGTTTTAGAGTCTGAAAAATGAGTCTGGAGGTATCTGAAAGGTGTAAAGAACGACTGAAAAAAAAAGATCCCAAAACAGTTTTGAAAATATGAATTTATAGAGATTCATGCCCAAAATCCTAGGAATCAAAACATGTGTGTTTAGGCTAATCTCGTTGTGTCTAGACCAAACGTGCCCATCTTGGCCAAAACACATGCATTTGGGGCCAAATGCATGCGTTTTGGTCAACTGGTTTGGCTTAGTTCGGTTCGATTTGATCCAATTTTGGTATTTTCACAATTTTATGCTCGTTTTAAGTCTGATTTGAGCGCGGTTTGAACCGTTGGACTCATATCGATGGGCCAGATTTAGTGGTATAAAAATTTGAGTTTTCCCTTACAAAATTTTTCTTAAAAAATTAAGGTCTTAATGGTGACAATTCTAGAAGTGCAAAATTAAGGATTCACAGCTGCCCCTCATCTGAATTAGCTATGAGAAGAAGATGATTTTAATGATAGTGAATCCATAGGTGCCATGTTAGATTATGGGCTTGTGATGATGTCATATTAGTTTATGGGCTTGTGGTGGTGCCATGTCAGATTTTGGGCTTGTTGCCATATAAGATTCTAAGCTTATTCCATGTCAGCTTATGGGCTTACATTATGCCAAGTTAGGGATTCCAAACATTGAAATTGTCATGCAGATCTTGATGATCATACCATAGGAACTTATGGGCTTATTGGATGTTTGAGTTGTGTCATTTCAGGCTTTGAGCTCGTCAAATTCTAAGTTGTGATCGGTAGTTATAGTACTTTAGCATTATAGGTGAAGACTCCTTAAAGAGGATGCCCCTAGATGTGTGTTGGATGATGCCAGTAATTGGATGGAGATGAATAAGATGCATACTGAGTATGGCCCTTTTATGGATCTTTGTTTTGTAAAAGCTTTGGCAAAACTTTGCTATTTGCATGAAATTTCATCTTTTATGGAAATTTTGTTACATGTTGTCCATGAAAATTTATTTTTGAGAAACAAAATATTTTGTGAGCAACCCCCACAGATGAAGTCATACTTCAGCTATGTTATGCATGTATGATGCAAGAACCTGAATAAGGTTGAGAGAACCAACCTCAGGCAATATAAGATTTTGATGTTGCTTTAGGCTGTGAAGGTTGATTAGATACTTTTGAGTGCTTGGGACTTGTTGGAACATGTGTTCAAACTCGGTACTGATTTTGAGGGATATGTTACTTTAAAGCCTTAGGTTTGGAAAGGCTTTGTCAATTGGTTGATTCAACTTGTTAATAAGAATTTTTGGATTTGAGTGACACAAAAGGTGATATGAAGAACCTATCTACCATGGCTATGAGATTTAAGGGGTTAGTAAATGATGCTTGTTTTGGAAATTTGATAGAAGGTAAATGCTTTTGCTCATTTGTTCAGTTGGTTTAGGAGATGTGCAAGTGATTAGGCTGATACCCCAAATGGGTGAAGGGGAGTTTGTAGTTTGAGTTATTTTCTTGGGCTAAGATGTCACTTCATTTTAATGGTGATTATTGCTCCACTGGGGATTTGTGATCGACTTGGCATTAGCTAACTCCATTTAGGGAATAGTCATTGGCTGACTCCTTTAGAGGTTTAGTTGTATTTGATTCTCATTGGGAGATGTTCTATGAAATCCACTGGGAAAATTTTATTGCTTGAGAGATCCTCTGGGGATGACATTGGTTCTCTTGGGGAGTTATTATGTCTGAAACAAGTTTAAAAGATGAAAGGTGAGTGACTTTTCAGTTTTATTTAAGGAGGCCTACTGAGGATGTCCTTTTGAAAGAGAGATGTATTTGGATTTCAATGTTCCCTTTTCATGTTCCAAAAGGTGAATAAGAGTTCAATAAAATGCATTATTTTGATTAAAAGCTCTAATTTTTTCCTAAGCTACCCTTTTAGGTTTTCAACTTACGAAGCTACCTTGATTTTTGCCTAGACTGCCTTTTTGGTTTATAGTCTAACAGACTGTACCCTAATGTTTGCCTAAGCCACCCACTTGAGTTTTTAACTTAACGGGTTTCATTCTTTTTTCAAATTTCACTTTGTTATTCATTTATTTTTGCATGCTTGTCAAAGAGCCCAAATGACAATGGAATGTGAAAAACATTGAGTTTCATTATATGATTTGGACCATACCCAATGAGGGTTGCCTACGTATCTCCTTACATTGATTTTGAAAACTTGAATTTAGAATATAATTTATGATTTTGGAGAATCAGGTCCACTTAGTTCTTATTATAGAAATGATGATGATGATGATGATGCAAATGCAATACTTAAACAATGTATCACTTAAGCTGATCTGAATTGGTTGGACGATTGAACTCGTTGTCATAGATGTTTATCAGGGTGATATCTCTACCATGATTTTCATGGTGATGAATGGACCACTCTAGAAAGGTTTGAATTTTCCTCTAAGATCCAGTATGGATTGTCTGATTTATTTAAGGACCAGGTCACCTTTGTGTAGGCTTCTATCTATGACCCTTTTATTCAAGTGCCTTGCAAACTGAGTCAATAGTTCTAAGCTCAGTGAAGGGCTTCCATGAGGAGGTTGAGTTGGTTGAAGTAGGCCTATTGCTAGTTAGTTTAATTGACTTGGACTTCTTGGAGAACTTGGGTAGATTGAACTTTCAATTGGTAGAACTATTTCCTTTTCAATAAGTAGGGTGTTACCTTAGTGATTGATGTAGTTCTATACCTAAGGAGGGCATTTGGTAAGTGAAGGTGAAATTTTGTTTTTGAGCCTTATAAGGAGAATACTTATAATGTTGAAGGTGGCTATCTATTTTAGTGGTGGGGGTCATTGTCTGTGATGACTTTGGAAGGAACACCATACTTTGTGATGATGTTTATCTCGATGAGTTGTGTATCCTTTTTTTGAGTTAAGGACTTTGGGAAAGTGCAACTTCTACCCACTTCATGAAGTAGTTTATGACAGCCAGGATGTGTGGCTGAATAGCTTGATGAAACCATATGGTGGTAGTCGTTTAGAAACCTCCTCTTTGATTGAGAGTGACCATTTAGCTTTTGTGTGCCTGATTTTCTGTTTGACAGGCTTGTAATACAGATGAGTTTGAGATTGCATGGTGATACTTGGATCAAAACTGGGCTTCCTGAAGAAGCAACATTTGAACTCTTTAATGCTTGTCTCCATACTAGACCTATTTAAGCATGAAAATGCAATGAATGCTTATTTTGAAATGTTAAAGGGGCTCTTTAACAACATCAGTTATTTGATTTCATTTTTTCAATTCTCTTTTTCCAATTGATTAAACTCATATTCACCAGTTGGAACACTAAAAGAGAATAAAGAAACATGACTATAAAAACTTGTTCATTTTATTCAGCCTTAGAAGGGACAAGTCATGGTTTGACAGTCTAAAATGGGGAATGGGTTACATGGAGGACCCAAAGGTTTTCAGACTCAAATGATTCATACTTAGTTAACTCTAGCTTAGGAAGGCTTTTTAGATTCATTTTACATTTCACAATCTAGTAGAACTAGACTTTCTTCAAGGGACCAATTGTTGGGCTTCTCAGTAGTCAGTTAGATCAAGGTGGAAGGATCAGTATTCCCACTCGTTAGACAAGAATGTATCTTCATTGAAGAGTCCATCTTCCATGTAGTCTTCGGAATAACCTAACTGGTGATCTTCAGATAATTGCTCCTCATCAGAGAAGGCTTCAAAAATGGATGATACTTGGGACCCAACATCAATCATGTCTTCGATGCAGGAGGTAGTAAGCATTTTAAAATTTGGCAGGTATTGTGTGATCAGTCTGTATCGAAACATAGGAAGTAGATTCTTGACTATAATGTCAATTTTTTTGGGTTCATTTGGTTTGTTTACCATTTGTGAAGCTTTCTTCCTCCACCTCGTAATGAACGAGGAAAAGGTTTCTTGAGGATTTTGTTTAGTAGTCTCTAGATCTCTTCTTGTAACATCAATTTCTTCATTATATGAATATTATTTTACAAAATCATTACATATGGATTCTCAGGTCAGTTTTTTGGAATCATCTAGTTGTACAAACCAGTCATAGCCACTCCAGTAAGCGGCTGTTGAAAAAGTTGAACAAGGAGCTCGCCATCCACACCCAAGGGGCGAAGGGTACCATCATAGATTTTGTGATGAGTTTTGGGGCAGGTTGTGCAATCAAATTTTTCAAAGGTAGGCATTCAAAAATTTAGAGGTAATCTTGCATTTGGAAAAGAGCTAAGGGACCTGATATCCACTATGCCATCTCCTTTCTTGATAGTATGCATAGTCTTTTGTAGATCTTCATACTTTTTAACCATGACCTTGAGGAGAGGATAGTCTTGAGATCCATTTTAAAAAGGATCCTTAAGGGAGGATGTTACTTTAATGCCCCCACGGTTAGCTTGTATAGGGATGGCAATTGGAGTGATGTCTCATACTATAGGCTCTTTGCCAGAATTGAAGGAGGTAGATCCATTATGGGCTGACTGGATGCCAACTTGGGCCATCATGGCTTGGAATTTTCCCAGGATAGCTTGCTTTTGGGATTGGAGCATAGAGGCCATGGTTTCCTCTTACTTTTTCATGAAGTCAGCTAGCATGGTAGCAATGTCGTTAGGGGGAGTGACAACATTAACAACGTTGGGATTGGGATTGGGAGCGTATCCAGTGGTGACATGGTGACCTTTTAGATAGATAAAAGAAAGTGGGGTATCAATAATTTGCCACAGTCATGACAAACTTAGTTCAAAGAAATGACTCAGGGTAGTGTTTGGTTTAGTTTTAAAGAATTTGAACTTATTCAGGTTCATGGTGGCATGATGCATTCATGTGTGTATGCATGAATGTTAAAGATTTCATGATATAAGTTATAATATCATTTAGGGTACCTACGGTCAACTCTAATCATTACATGAGAGTTAGGTGGTTTAAAGGTTCCTTAGAGACTTGAGGTGCGATGTACCTAACCACAAGTAAACCAAGGAGGTTCATGTGGGTCTAACGGCTATGTTCAACCTCATTATCCCAAATGAAAGGATCATAGGGTATGCCTTGGAGTTGGATGATTTCACTATCGGTAAAGAAATCCCAAGGAGGGAAGCTCACTCGATGCTACTCTCTATCCAAGTTTTCCACAACTAGGGGAGCATGTTAAGTGATGCGTGAAACCTACTTTCACACAGTCTTAAGCCAAAAGATTATTTTATAAAAAAATAATCCACTTAAGTTTGATTCAATTTCTAAATTTCCCCAATAGAGTCACTAGCTATGAGGCCCCATCCAAAGCCTGTGATAGTTCAATTAGGCATCTAAAAAGGGATGAATTAGATGACTCCAAATTATTCTCTCTTTCTTTTTTTTTTTTTTTAAGTTTTAATATCTCTTTTTAGGTGATGAGATGAATGAAAACAATTTTAGATTGGTAAATATGAAATGATCACTTCAGATGCAATTCAGACATATTAGATTCAATTGCATCTAATGAATAACTAAAGCTAACTGCATTGTTATCTGACTGTGCTTAGAAGCACCATGGAGATATCTTCAATAGTCAGCCAGTTAAGCGGTTAAAAGCCTACAGAACTAACCATTTCAATATTGAGCTTTCTTGATATGAATACAATTATTTATGTTCAAAAAGCTATTAGATAGAGAAGATATTTCAATACACGCTTTTAGATGAGGGACGACATAATGAGAAATATCATAATTAAAGCACAAGAGGCATAAAGATTTTATCCTAGTTTGGTACTAGGACCTATATCAGTCCTTAAGGATTACACCTTAAGATTTCCACTAAGCACCCCTATTTCAATGGGCTAGAGAAAACACTTTTATAGCTCTAGCAAGCTAACCCAGATAAGGATACATTCCTCATCTAATTATGTCAAATGTTTAATAGGTGTCTGAAAAACCTCTCACCTATATCAAGGATAGATGACCCTCACAGTCTATTCTTAGGGGCAGATGTGACTCCCCCAAACTCTACCATGAGGCATGACAGCCACTAAAGGGAGATTACACTTCAGATTTGAAGATTTACAAAACAAAGTGAAAAATACAAATTCCTATACGGATCAACCTTAAATGCTCATGGAGTTAGCATGAGAAAAGAATTTTTATTTTGATCTCAAATTAAAGATGATGTATGAAAATGGTTAAACAAATTTGAGATGGAGTTAACGCATGAAACATTCTTTTCAAATGATGATTGAAAAGTAAATGTTTCAAGTGACAAAAAGGATTTGGAAATTAAGAGCTTCTCTTGAATTTTCAAATTTTAAATGCTCTTCTCAAAACATCAATGCATGAATCCATATTCATAAATGAAAAATGAAGCATATTTATAGAGGTAAAATATGAAGGTGAGTTTTGGGAGGAAATTTTGAATTTCTAAAAGAGAAAAGGCTTTTTTTAAAAAACTATCTCACAACAGCTCTTTTCCTTAAAACATTGGGCTTGTATGCAACTAATTTGATAGGTTAGATAGACAAATGACTGAAAAAGATAGACTGTGTTAGGTGAATAGTGTTAGAACGAGAAAATTTATTAAATGTTCTTAACATATTACCATTTGAGCCAATACTAAGAAAAATGTTTTGAAAAATTGTTTTATGCTATCAGATGCAAACTAACACATTCATTTTGCTTATGAAAGATTATTTTTGTCCTAAGGAATTATTATGATATGCATAAGATCACGTGAAAAATAATAAGCATGCAAAAAGGTGATCCACTTGACAATATGACTAAATAAAAATTCCTAAAATCTAAGCTACCTAAATCTGAGAAAGTCATCCCTTCTGAACCTTCTTTAAGTAGCATTAGATGCACTAACTTCTGAACTGGTTAGGTGGCATCTCATCTAATGAGCATCTACAACATTTAAAACATATAACATATCTACAATAAAGTAGTTTTGATATCATCAAAATAAGATTGCTAAACCAGCCAGTCTAACAATCTCCCCCTTTTTAATGATGACAAAACTTATGCAATATTATATAGATTAAGTTAGATTTATAGGAAACTAAACAAATAAATAATAAGCTCCCATTGAATATAAGAATCCTAATTTTAAGAAGATAAGTAGGCATGCACAAACATATCATAGGCAATATAATTAATTCATCATAAAACTTCCTAAAAAAATCATGCAAAATAAGCCCAGTATGGCTCCCCCTAAGGCTCTGCATCTATTGCATAACATAAAGTCCTACAGCAGCTAAGGAAATTAGCAAATCCTACATAACTACAGTCAAGCATAAACAAAATCAGGGTTCCTCTCCCCCTTTTTGTCAGCAGAAAATGGGGAACATAAACAATGCACCATAATTACAACCCATAAAATAAAAGATGAAAGTATTGTTCTAAAAGCTAAAGTAGAAAAATAAAGAAGCAACCATTAGAAGCAGAAGCTTCCAATCTTTAATCTTCAGGCTAGTGTGGCTAGTCTTCTTCTTTTATGGCTCCTTGGTTGCTATGGTTCTTTAGGTGGTTCCAAGTGATTTTCCTATAGGCTTCATGACCTTCAAGTCAGCTGCCATATCAGCTAAGCACTTCCAAACATTTTCCAAACTATTCTTAGTAACAAACATCGTAGCCAGTATCCTTTCCTCAAGATTGTCAATCTTTTTCGTAAGCTCTTCTTGTACCTTACGGACCTTACCAGATAATTCCTCATCTAGGTTCTCCAAGTTCTATCCAAATTTAGCATGAATGTCTTGAATCTCATTAATCATAGCTTGTTTAGTGACTCTCAGCTCAGCCGTTATCTCAACAAAGTTCACATGCTCAATTTTCTCTTTTTCAGTTTCCTCTTCCTTCTCTGGTTCAGCTTCTGATGAGCTATAATGCTGCCTAGCTTCCTCAGCATATTCCTCCACCTTTATCTCTTCAGATTGAATAGACTCATCTTTATAAATTTTCATGAATGATTCACCCAAATTTTGGATGTCCATAAGGTCTGCATACACATTTGCATTTAAGTTTATGGGAGGGTTAGCAGAGGAGCCCCCTAACTACTGGACTCAACTGCCTCTATAGTAGCAAGAACCCCTTCGCCTAAAGTCTCTTCTCCTTCAGTCTCTTTCAGTTTCTCCATAGAGATCTTCCCATCACTTCCACTCTTTGAATCACTTACTGGTTCTTTCAAAACTCGCTTCCCCTTTTTACCACTACATTTCACTTTGGTAGGCTTAATTTGAAAATTTTCACTAACTTCCTTTTCTCCAAACTCCTTTGATGAACCACCTCTATATTTAATTCTTTTCAAAGTATTTTTCCCTAGGTAATCAGATTGCCTAAGGGAGCAAGGGTATTTCAACTCAACCTCAAAATGATTAAAAATTTTTGTCAAATGGATACCATAAGGCATCTTTCAAGAGGAGTTGGCCATACTATTCAAAATGTAATAGGGAAGGTTAAATGGTTTCATTTTTATGATGTGCCACATAATACATGCATCATCATTTGTGACATAATCAAAACTACCTCTCCTTGGGTAAATATTATGACAGACTATCTTATGAACCATTCTACCATGTAACTCATAGTCAGTAGAAGTAGTACTTAGATTACCTGAGTTTCCAGTGAGCTCATTCAAAAATTCTATCTTGTTGTATCCCTTTATCATTTCTGAATCTCCCTATAATTTTGTTCCTTGGTCTGGCAGTTCGAGAATCTTAATTAACAACTCTACAGTAATCGTTCTGATTTGACCTCTAATAGACGCTTTAATGGCAGTGTCGGATTATTTGGTTAAGGAGGTGTAAAATTTTCTCATGTTTCCCTTATAGAAAGGAAGAACAAGGGTGAGAAATTTGACAGACTTCTGGAAGGAAAACCACTCCTTGAATCAATGAGGGGTGGTTCCAAAAATTGCCTAGTCGACAACTTTTGGTGGGATGATCATAGGGTTGGCTAGATTGACAATGGCTGACGGCACCGACGAGGATTGACTAGTTTTCCATTTTTAGGTTAGTGGAAAGAAGGTTGAAGGCTTTTGTTTTGTCATTTTGTTTTTTCAGAGAGAAGTTTATGGTTTGTGAAAAGTGAAGTATAAGGAAGTAGTGTTTTTCTATCATTTAAAAGAAAGAAGTAAAGAACATGGTTTTTGAATTTTAAAAAATGAAAAATGAAGTTGAAGAGTGGAGTTTTGATAACCGCATTGATTACTTAACACACGTTTCGTAGATCAAGGAAAAGAGAGTGGTACGGATTCACGTGAAGATAAAAAGGA
>CAOJBK014038044.1:0-12289 GCA_948294925.1 Codiaeum variegatum | reverse complement strand
AATCATTGTTAATAATTAATTAAACTCTTTAATCAATTATCAATATGATTAAATTCCTAGCCATGTGAAAAGCTTTATGGTGTGTGATTTACTAGGTTCATGTTCTAATTAGCAATGGGATTAAGAAAAATTTTTCTTCACACCAAGTCTGTAATCCACAGTTCATACTTGGTCCCAAAAGTAATGAGTGATGTTTAGCATAACATGTCATGACTACCTAATTATAAATGAATGTCGGTAATTATATCCTTGACATTTCATAGACCTTTTGATTATAATTACCATGCACTCGAATCCCTTTATTATGGATTCCCAATCTTAGCTAAGATCATGGAATAGTCAAACACTATATGCTAGATCATATGACTTCTATCCGGTTCTAATTCTTGATAAATTGATTCCTACTAGAAACTCTTTCTAGTGAATCTTTACTACTTTAACCAAGGATTTGTGAATTGAGAATAAGCATAAGTCATAGGATTCCTTCCTTATTAAGCCAAGTTAATGAATTCTATCTTGGAGATCACTTATCTCAACATACCACTAATTATGGTCACCACATGCCATATACAAATACTTGATTAGCATTGGTATGTAAATAGTAATAAACCATAGCCAACAATATGTTAGATAACATGTCACCTCAAGTCTAAGGATTATATACATAATTACAATCTAGATGATCAGACATTGACTGGTGGATAAAACCCATGTGTCTATCATCTAAGGTCACTATTCGACTTACTCATCTTATGAGTGTCCACATGTTGTCATGACATCACATGTCTGTAGTGTGAGACTCACTACTTCCATAACAACAAATATTTCATACTTGTCATAGATGACAACAGAGGTGATGGTCTATCCGGACTAATGATGTTCCTACCAATAATCCTATGACTGTGAACTTACTTTAAAGTCTATGACAAAAAGAATTTGTCTCCAAATTTCCAAACTCTTTGAGACTAGATTCTCTTACATAGAACTTAAGGAATATATATGCGTAATGTAATAAAATGAAAATGATCATTAAAATGAAAACATATATATTAATAGCCATAATAGGATTAAGATTACAAATATATATATAAAGTACAAGCTCTAGGGCATACAACCTTAACACATGGCCCTTTACCAAATAGGGAATGGAAATAGTGGGGCCTTTACCAACAACCATTGAGCAGAAGAAGTTCCTCCTAGTGGTAGTAGAATACTTCACCTAATAGATAGACGCAGAAGCCCTAGCAATGATCACAACAAAGAATGTGGTGAAGTTCATATAGAGGAACATTGTATGCAGGTTCAGAGTGCCTCATCAAATTATCAGTGACAATGGAAAACAGTTCGACAATGGCAAGATGAGAGACTTCTACGAAGGCCTCAACATAAGGCAGTACTTTTCCTCAGTTTCCCACCCCTAGTCAAATGGGAAAACTGAGGTTACTAATAAATCTATTGTCCAAGGGCTGAATCGAAGGCTTGAAGGATGTGTAAGAAACTGGGGAGAGTAGTTGCACCATATGCTTTGGGCCTATAGAATAATCCCCAGGGAATCAATAGGAAAAACACCCTTTACCCTCACCTTTGGCACTAAAGTGGCCCTCCCAGTAGACATTAGGAAGCCCAGTGGAAGAGTATACTACTGTGGCGAGGAGGAAAAAGAGAAAGAGAGGATGATCGTTCTCGACCTGCTAGGTGAGATGAGAGAATAATTCTTCATGAGAACCATAGCCTATAAGAATAGATTTGTAAACTACTTCAATCAAAGGGTCAGAAGTAGGATATTTAGGGTACGAGAATTAGTAATGAGGAGCTTAGAAGAAACAGGGAAAGAGAGAAGGCGTGGGAAAGCTTGCACCAAATTGGGAAGGCCCATTCAAGGTGGAGCAAGCCATTGGCCTAGCCACGTACAAGTTTCAAACCATGGAAGACAAAGAGGTGCCATATACATGGAATTTCTAGCATTTAAAATTGTACTACTCTTGATTGAAAATGAAAAGGCATTCCTTTGACTACATCATGAAGCTCAAAGAAATAAAGCCCAGCTTCACTAGCAAAAGAACCTCTAAAGGGGGCAATAAAGCCCATCTTCAATAGTGAAAGACCCTCCAAGAGGGGCACTAAGACCTTTCGAGATGAGGCACTAAGCCCAGCTTGACTTGCGAAAGACCCTCCAAGGGGGTCGTTAAGACCTTTAGACATAAGGCACCAAGCCTAGCTTGATTAGCGAAAGAACTTCCTAGGGGGGCATTAAGACCTCTAGAGATGAGGCACTAAGCCTAGCTTGACTGATGAAAGACCCTTTAAAGGGGGCACCAAGCCTAGCTTGACTGGCAAGGGAGGCATCAATACTTCAAGGAGCCAAGGATGACACCAAATGTCATGGAGCTAAGGACGACACTGAATCTTAAGGAGCCAAGGGAGACACCAGACTCTAAGGAGCCAGGGGTTACACTAAACCCAAAGGAACTAAGGCTGACACTAAGACTTTAAGAAGCCAAGAAATACCATGTCCAGCTTGATTGGTAAAGGACCTTCTAAGGGGGGCACCAAGCCAACATGACTAGCAAGGAATTCGACAAAGAAAGCACCAAGACATAGACGAGTTAGGATGCTAAACACAATTTAAAAGGTAAGAGACCTTTTAGGAAATGTCCTGTAACCTAAATAAAATAAGACTACAACACTAAGCGAAGCTTAAGGCATGTCCTAGCTAAAGGCAAACAAAGATAAAATCATAGTAGAGATCGAAGAAAAATGAGAAAATGAATTTCATTAAAATCAAAAAATGATATTACAAGTTACAAAAATTACAAGCTATAACAAATATAAGTTACAACAGAGTTACAATTACATGTATAACTAATAATTCAACTAAGGAAGCATAACCTCAGAAAGGAGGAATCTATAAAGAGCTAGCCTCTCATTCAAAGCCTGGATCAGAGTACTGATAGGTATTTGATCCTTAGAATTCGAGCTCGAATGGCTGGAAGTGGATAACTCGAGAGGGTTCTTTTACTTGTCGAAGGAAGAATGTACTTGATCCAGAAAGGAAAGGTTGGGAGTATCCATGCCATTAAGATATTCCTGAAGTAGGATGTCTAGTATAACAACCTCCGATGCTAAGGGATTAAAGTGAGCCTTTACCTCAGGGAACTTCTCAAAAATAGGCTCTAAGGCCCTGTTATACCATCCTACCCCCTTTTGGACCACCTCGACATTGTGCCATCCCTTGAAGAAGTGGGACTCTGCAAATTTTTGAACCTCCCCTCTCAGAAGTTGTGGCAGCTTATCCACCACGGCCTCCATCTTCTTGACATAAATGTCGGCAGCCTCATTGGAGTTTCGAGCCTCACTAGCTACCTTCTGTAAGTGCTCTTCGAGCTTAGCATTGTCTACCTCCAGGCCTATGGTTTGCTACCTCAGGAATTCATTGGCAGACTTCATGTCTTGGTACTTCTCCTAGAGGGACTTCAGCTTAGTAGCACAAGCTTTTGAGGCCTTATTCTCAGCAGACATGGCCTCATCTTTTTCTTCAAGGGCTTTCTGAAGCATAGTCACTTTCTTCTTTAGCACTTCATTAGAGGCACGGTTAGCTTCTAAGTCAATAAACAGCCCATTAAAGTGAACAGTAACCTCCTACAGACAAGAAGGGGGTGAGAAAAAGATTAAAAAGAAAAGATGAAGATAAAAGAGTGAAACCTTTAAGGCATGAGAAGCCTGGTATTTGGAGATGACCAGGCTCAGAGAAACTGAAGAACTAGCCCTAGCAGACTCAATAGGTGGACTTTGAGGTAATTTGACTGAAAGGTTTCCTTCATAGGCGGAAGTGATGGGGAGAGTCTCACCGCATACGTCTATATACAACCTCTTATCCATAGCAGGAACCACAACTAGCCTCCCAACTTTGATGGCCCCTTCATCTTTAACTGGTAAAGTAGGTAGATCGTTAACCCCCTCATCAAGGCCCCCATGGTCAGGCTCAGCTTTAACAATCACGAGGGTCACAGATTGATCTGCCTCATGAACCTCAGTTTCCTGCTAAACACCCTAGAAGGATGCGAAAGCCTAAGAAAAGACTCTAGAGCCCCTCCAACTCCCTGGGTCTCCATCATTTCCATCAAAATTGTAAGCTTGGGCCTAGGAAGAATTGAAAGTAGATCGGGCACTTGAATCAGCCCCACCAACTAAACCAACTGTATTGTCCCTTATAAGTGAAACCACTACAAAGTGAGTAAAAATAATAAAGAAGAAAGGATGAAGGAAGACATAGAAGCCTTTTCCAAACCTTGAGGGAGCTTCTCTAAAGGAGGCTGAGATGGAGGAGCCTGCGTCAGCACTTCATCCAAAACTTTTGTAGCCTTGACAGCCTTAGATATGTCCTCAGAGGTGAGAATGCTCCACTACACCAAATTTTTAATAGCCTGAGAAGGCTGAAGCTTAGAGAAATTCTTATACTGCTGCGATAGTAAACACCCGACCTTCACCATATGGATATGTTGGTAGTATTGCCTGGTCAGCTTGTTGAAAGACCGCCGATTGAGGGCTATCATATCTAGAAAACTCATGACTTGGCCATGCACTTGGGCAAAAGATGCATGGTCCCTCACTGGCCCATCCACCATATCACTTTAAATGTTCAGATGGTGATTCCTTAATCTTCCCAACCATAAGGGACCCTCCTCCACTGGAGCTCTGGCATCTTCAACATCCATAGGTCCTCTGCGGAGCCTCTTAAGTTTCCTTCCCTCAGTTGCTGACATTAGGTCCATAGAAGGGATAGTAGCCACTCTAGTAGGCTTGGCAATGCTACTTGACCCTTTTTATCAAACCAAGGGTGCATCAAGAAACTCCTCCTTAGAAAGGTCATCCATAGCTATCTCCTTAGTATCGTCCCCCAGCAGGCCCAACCACTTCTTCACCCTCGTCTTCAGTAGCAGTAAGTGTGAGGGTTGTAAGATCACACCCAGTGGAGGAATCCAAGTCCTCCTTCTCGACCTTGAAGTTCTTTAGGTACCGATACATGAACTCTTCCACGTTCCAGCTCCTTGAGGTGACAACAACTTGATTCTCCTCAAGGGTCCGCATCCTCAATAGCCCAGTTCTGAAGCAACGGATGGGCAGGAAGGCCTTATTATTAATGGGGTAGATTGGGAGGTTTGCCTCTAAAAAAGCCTCGACCATGGACTTGGTGACCTCTTTTAAGACAACTTTAGCCTTCTCATCCATTAGAGGCTCTGAAACACATCGAGCTTAGTAAAATAAGAGAGGAAATAGAAGTAAAAAGACACCAAACTGAGAAGGCTTACCAGAAGACCTTCTCATGTTACGGGGAAATGAGTAAGACTTGTTAGCATGACAAAGGAAGGAGAAACTCATGATGAGGCCTCAGTCAAAGTAGCGATGGCAGGAGGCAAGGACTCGAATCCCTTAATATTAGAGAGGCTCAAATCCTTTTGAAGCTTCTCAACCTTAGACCTTCCTCTGTACTAACCAATGAGTCCGAAGCTCACCTGAACCTTTTTGAGGGGCTTCAGCACCTTCACTGTGAAGAATTTATTCTTCTAGTCATCCACTTTGTTTTCCTTTATCCCAAAGAGGGTTCACAAAGGTTTATTTTGGAAGCACCAAATGTAGGGCTCGCTAGAAATAGAAAGATTGAAGAATGCGTAGAACATTTTTGCACTAGGGATGGAGATACCAGTACATAGTAGACCACCACAAAGCAGTGCAAGACTTCGATTGAGTTAGGCATCAACATCATGGGTTTAACTTGAAAATACTTGAAGCATCTACAGAAGAAGGGAGAGGGAGGAAAGAGAAAGCCTTTAATCATGTGATCGTAGTACCACACATAATCCCACTCTCCCTTGGGTAACTTAACAACCATATTGGTTAAGAAGATCTTGGCCTCCAGAGAAGGGCAAGTAATGCGTATGTACTTAGACATACAGTTCACATTCTCGATGAACACCACAAAGTTGAAAGTCATAGGAGTGATATCGTTCATATGCGGCCTCACTGTGCTATTTACGTAAGAGACAGTGTCATGGGCCTTGCTATACTTTGGAGCCATTTCAACCTCAAGAAAGTGTTTCTTTTGTTTTTGTCGGGGTGCCATAGAAAAACACAAGGAAATATAGAGAAGAAAGAAGATAAGAAAGAGTGAAGAAAGTAAAGAAAATTAAGAACATATCAAGAATAGAGAATAGAGCAGAATATTCAAAAAGTGAAGAATGAGGAAGAAGACAAGCTTTTATAAACATCCATGAGGCATTAAAGTCCAAGACAAAATGGCTCGAAGGTGACAACTAGCGCTAGTAACCGTTCCAACTCTTATTGCTCTTCATAAATATGCCAACTGCTCCGCCACATGGCAAGAAAGAATTGGCAGAAATAAAGACGTTGTTACCTAAAAAAGTGGAACGGTCTTATCCACATCAGTAAAGGGTCACATCATCCAATTCATAAGTGGCATGACCCTCCTGACATCCCTCCATTTGAGACTCAATATTCAAAATTGCTCGCTCAAACTAGGGGCATTTTGTGCCAAGCTTGGTAGACATTCCTCAAGCACTCTTTGAGCTATAAAGCCTTTGAGTACTAACACTTGAGGGGGACTACTAATACGGCCCTGCATCAGTCAAGTTCGAGAGCAACTAAGGGTTCGGAGTTAGTTCGAGCCTTACAAGTGCACTAGTCACTCCCCAACCCCTCAAACCTTCAAGAAGTTTGGCCTATTAACCTTCGGTGTTTGGCAGTCTGACAGAGACAACTGACTACATTAGTCACCAACCCTCTAGTCATGTCACAGTCTCATCAAGGATACTCGATAGCCTAGCCTAAGAAGATACTTGTCCCAGCAACAGGCACTCAACCTTATAAATAGCCTTCAAAATGCCTTATTCAGGTAAGTGAAAAACACACACTAAAAAGACACAATTTCATTTTTGAGAGCAATTTCTAAACTTCTCTCTAGATACTAACTTGACCGTCGGAGGGTTCTTGCCGGACACACGTCCGACCATCATTAATCATTTTTTTGTCTTGTAGGAGGACTCAACCAAACCAAAGAACTTCAATTCAAGCCGCGTGAAAGCACATCACACATCAATTTTAAAACAACAATTATTACTGAATTAATGGTAATTACATACATATACATATATGATCCCTTTCCAGGCAGAAAAATGGAAAAATAAAATAAAATTTATCCATTATTTAAACTATACCAATAACCATAATTAAAATATCTAAATATTTTTAAAAAATTAAAACAAAGATCTAATATTGAACAAAAATTAACACTTTACCTTCCGTTTAGCCAAGACAATTATGTATCCTATAGTTCGAAATAGTCAACTGTTACACTCTTCCACTAAAAATTTAAAATTTGTCCTTGTGAACCCTGCCTGAGGTCCCTAAATCCACACACCTTCAAAAAGAGTGTGGAATTACAAGGAATCAAAGCTTCATTTTTCAAATAAAATCTCACATCATTTGAAACTCTAGAATTAAGGAGTGGTTTTAGGTTGTCTTTGACAATCCAATGCATTGACTACGACTAGTGTCCAAATGGGCTTTAGTTGATAATAAATCGATTCAAATAATTATATGATGGCCTAAAATGACATTTTGTGCATAGAAATGATCTGTTTTCCACTAAAGTTGATTAGCGATCGAAATAGTAGTCCCAAGTCAAACCTTTGACTTTTGCATTAAATGGTCTAAATCGGTGCGTAGTTGTCCAAGACAAAATCGAGTAGTGCTGAAATAACTTTTGTAGAAAAAAGTGAATAATTTGGCCATGAAAGCGAATGTGCAGTAAAGTTTAGGCTCGAGGTCGAGAGTTCTATAAATGGTTTATGGAGGTGGTAAATTGTGGGTTTATAGCTGCCTTTCATCAGTATTATCCACATGATAGGCAATGTTGATGAGAGTGAACTTGAGCTTGGAAAATGATTTAAAATTCGGTGGATAGGGTTTAACAGGATGAATCACAAGTTATATATCAAACCACAAGAATGCTTGAGCGATGTATTTCTTAAGTCATTTTGCAGGTGAAGGGTGCAGACAAGGGTGAAGATGGAAATATGAACCACGTGGATGCCTTAGAAGTGTGTCTATTTGACATTTACAGGTGAAAGGCATCGACGGAGGTGGAGATGGATTACTTAAAAACAAAAATATCTCAAAAGTGAGTCTCTTTAACATATAAAGGTAATAAAGCATAGGTAGTGAGCAACGGATACTTGAACAACAAAAATTTCTTTGAAGTGTGTCTTTTCAATGTATCTCAGTGAATTGGTATAACTAGATATAGGGATTGGATAACTAAACCACAAGGATATCTTAGAAGTACATCTTTTCGACATATATGGGTGAAAGGGCATAAGTAGAAGTTGGAAAAGATATATAAACCATAATAATGTCTCAAAAGTGTGTTTCTTTGACATGTATGGTGAAAGGACATAGGTAGAAGTGGGGAATGGATAAAAATATGTGGTTTAAAATACTGTTATGGTTTCGTCAAAGGGTTATGAAAATTGTGAAGTTGCTATAACCATCTATTCAAAAAGTTTTGGAAATGAAGTGCCATAGTGATTATTTAGTTAACATATTTTGAGGTATACGTTTGCACGGTATTTTCATTAGCACATTGTAAGGTTTGAAATTTTATTATGGTCATTTCTTTAGTAAATTGTGAGGTTTGAAAGCCGCTGCAGTTATTCAGTTAGCAAACTTTGGAAATTGAAGTTTGAGATGCAATTGTGGTAATCTCAATAGGAAATTTTGGTATTCTGATGTGGTAATCTCATTAAGAATTTTTTCTTAACATTCTGCTATAGTCATCTGTAAGGGCCCATCCGAGCGGCCTGCGGGATTTCCCCAGCTCGCCTTTAAGCTTTCGGCTTAAAGGAAACCAACTATGGGGAGTCGGATTGTGCATGGCATCATGGATTGTGGCCGAATCCCATATTTGTACATCCACATATGTTTGTTGGTGTGCTAGTGTACAGAGTCGCTACATAATCTTTAAAAAAATGATTAGGTGATTCCAGTTTGAGTTAACTCAATTTTTAGGAAAATTTTGAATAATTTTGCCCAATTTTAGAAAATGTTGGCCACGAACCAAAGGGGGTTCGGGGATTCGTGATCTAATAAAAATAAAAAAATATTTTTGACCTTTTTTAATAATAACATTTTGGCTTGAAACAAAGTGATTTTGGTTAAAATCACGTGTTCGTGTATAAGTGGCATTTCACGTGATGCATGAGCATATATCATGGCAAAAATGATACATGGATAGACTATAATGCATATGACAATCACACAAAGTGGTAAAGACAAAAAAATGAATCGGGGGTCCTTCCTCTAGCCAACTTCAGGTTTTAGAGAAGGTACACATCCCCAAAGAAAGTGATTAAAATTAAATTACATAGTAAAACATAATAAAAATAAGGGGATCACCCATTCAGTCCTCAGATCTGGGAGGAGCACACATTCCCAAATACAAATCCATATGCAAATAATAGTAATAACACAAAATAATCACAACACAACCAATCGCAAATAATAGAAAAAGTGAACTAAACAACAGGAATGGAAATAACAAAAGAATAAAGAAAAATATGATTTTGGAGTTGAAGCTATGAAATGGCTTGCTGGCGTATCCCTTTGAACGAGAATCAAACCCCACACCATTCTCCCTTCTCGCGAAGGGTGGGGGTTGTTTTGATAATAAGTGAATGGTTTGAATGTTCAGTAGCTAACTAATTTTATTTAATAGAACTGTTAACTTATAGGTTATTAACCAATTCAATTTGATTAATAAGAAATGATTTTGATTGTGAAGTGTTTGCCTAAGTTCATTTTAAGGATTAGTTCGATTCATTTTTTAAATGAAAAATAAGTATTTCAATAAAACATGCCTTAGTTCAAATTAAAAGGGTTTAATTGATTCATAGATTAAAGGAAATAGCATTATATTGTACCAATTTTACATTTTTTCTTGCGGGGCTTTGGAATTAGAGTGTCAAAGGGTTTGACAAAATCGAAACGAGCATTTATTGCATTTAGAGAGAACCGGAGTCTATCTGTCTGAACTAGAACTAAAGGAACTGAACTTTTGAACTGATGAGAATTGGAGTGTCTATTGTGAGTTTTTGATGATTTGAATCGATTGAATAGGAATTATAGTGTTTAGAGGTGTTTGAAGGTTAGGAAATAGGTCTGAATGAGTCTAGAAATCTAAAAAATGGAACCTTAAACTATTATGAAAAGTCTCAATTTAGAGAAGTTCGTGCCAGAAACCCTAGGAGACAAAATGCATGCGTTTTAGGCCAATTGCACGTGTTTGGTACAGAACGCATGCGTTTTCCCACAAACCCGTGCGTGACTGGGCCTAGTTTTTTGGGTCCATTTGAAGTCTGATTTGAGCCCAGTTTAAACCATTGGGCTCATATTAATTGGCCAGATTTAATAGTGTAAAAAATTTAAGGTTATAGTTCCCCATGCTTATGGAAATGTAACTGCTAAGTGTGAATGCATTTAATGCAGGAGTTGGATATTTTCCTATAAAATGGGTTGAAAGCTTCATTTTGTATTTACAACATTCATTTCCTCTTTTCATCTTTCAAACTTCCTTCTTCTATGTTTATGATTCAGTAAGAAATTTTGGATGTTCCCGTTGAAATTTTTGAGGAAGAAGAAGATTTATTGGCATGCCTAAGTGCTTCTTTGGAGGGAAATGAGATTCTGTCTTTCGACATTCCGCCATTGAGTGATATTGTCGATAATCTGTAACTCAGTTTTACCTTGGAGGAGTTACTCGGTGACATAGCCGATCGTTTGCCAACCCGTTTGATTTTGCAGTCATTCTATTACTAGAGTGGGATCCTACCGATCACTTGCTGATGGATCGAGAGCAGCCACACACTCCCACGAATGTTGATCTTTTAACGAACTGCCAGGTGCGTGCAAGTTGGCAGGGATTCCCTGTAGTATGCATTTTCTCTCTCTTTTTATTTTTTTGTGCTGTTTACATTTTTTTTGAAATGACTATTTATTTCTTTTTCACTCGTATTCATTTTTATGCTAAAAAACAAAGTGGAGTTCGAAATAACTAGGAATTGAAAAAGTGATAATATTTGAATGCGTACCTATAGGGTGGCACCTTTAGCTAGAGAGGTAGTAGATCACAGTTAGGTAATGTGATAGCCTTTCTAAGCGGCCATAAGGCTGTGGCTCACCGTATAGCTTTGGCTCACCTGGTGGGCTGGCTGAGTCTAAATGTAGAGCATTCCCCTTATAGGAACTTACTTTTTTCTTTAGCTGAGAGGTGGTGGTAGACCACCAACATGTTTCATTTGCCAATGAGGGAGATGAGCATGAACCTCTTTAACTGGTTGTGTCTGGCTGGGATAAGCTTCGAGCACCGGACCGTCGCCTTCGATGTGTTATTGCGATAGCGTCATGAGTTTGCTAATCTGCTCAGGGAGCGACTGAAGTGAAACTCTTCTGGGTTCATTTCCAAGACTAACCTTTTTGAGTTTTTGTCCCATATGGACCTAGTACACTATACTATTGATCAGTATGCTAGAGTCTACTTGCTGCTTATCCTGTTGATGAGATTTCTATATAATGTGGCTAACTGGGTTGATATGAGGATTCTAGCCTCACTGGAAGGTTTGGGCAAGCTAGGAGAGTATGATTAGGGTGAAGGGTCATCAGATGACATGGTGCATAGGTGGATTCCGAAGAGGAGGATGCTGTAGAGGAGGCTGAACCTGAGGAGGATTATTTTATGCTTTTGGCTTTATTTGGACCCCAGTTGTGGACTTTTGTAAAAACAATTTTAGATTTTTATTTTGTACTTTGAATTTCTGTTTTAATTTTTTTGAAAATTCAGTAAATTTTCATTTTAGTTTCGTGGTTTCTCCGATTATTGAAAACAATTTTGAGAAATTCAATTTGAGAAAATATTGCTAGTTGAAAACCAAGAAAAAATGAAATCAAATCCAGTCGAAATGAATTGTTTCGATGAGCCAGGTCACCGCGCGACATGTGGTAGCTAAACACGTACGTTTGCTACCAAACACATGCATTTTGGTGTAAATGTGCGTTTACGCTGAAATGCGTGTGTTTTTTCCTGGATCGCACGTTTAGCCTTCCGAACTTAGTTTTTCTACCTCGATTTGCATGCCACTATAAGTGGAAGTACGAAAATCAGTTTTTGACTTAGAAACCACTAGGGAATAAAATTATTTTGCAAAAAAATGTCAATTTC
>CAOJBK014037890.1:0-10413 GCA_948294925.1 Codiaeum variegatum | reverse complement strand
TTGGTCCTCTCTCTATCACTGAGAGTGAGACAGTGCTGATTACACACACACACACATATTTTATATATATATATATATATATATATATATATATATATATATATATATATATGTTTTTATAGAATTTGAGGATTCTGAGCCGTTAAGGACATTCGTATGCGATAAAAGCGGTCAAAAGGTTCTCAGTGCGATAAATTCAAAGTTATGGATTTTCCGTATCAGTCTGGGCCAAATAAATATAAAATAATGATAAGATAAGTTAAAACAAGTATAATTTTGAACCAATGAACAATGATCCAAACAAACAATCTTATTGGTATTTTTTCTAAATACAATGCTTGAAACAAAGATAATGAAAACAAACTAAGAAATACATGAATAAACCTAAGTATGGATAAGTGTCCCTGGAATAAGATCGGACGTCTCCGCCAGTCGCCGTTTCTAGAGCTTTGGATGGATCATTCTCTCCTAGATATAGACAGTGTAGTCGTCGAGAGCGCCTGGTTCAAAGGAGATGGGTTTGGTATCTAGGCCAAGAGTCATCAACTACTTCTATCGGTGGAGATACATGCAATCACAGTCACTTGGTGAAACAGCAGTAGTCATGGGGACTAGAAAAACTAAGTTAAGTTAAGTATAGGGTTTGTCGGAGGCAAATAGATAGTTTTTGTGTGTTGATGATCGAATCCTAAACCCTAGAATTTCGAGCTCCTTATATAGTTTTCTAAGGCAGTGGAAACTTGCCCTAGGGTTAGAACATTTGGGCCTTGCCTATGGAGGTGTGCTTTATGGGTCTAAGCCCTAACCTAAGGGTTTTGAAGGTAAGCAATTTTGACCTCGGGAGCATGGACTTTGCCTTGATTGATCCCAGCCTTGGAAGTTTGAAAGAGGCCATTTTCCAGCCATGGGTCAAGTGTCTTATCCAGGGGCTTGAAGATTAGGGCCTTGGTGATGGCCTAACCCTTGGTGACTTTGGACCTCGCCAAGAGGCATGGAATGAAGGCCAAGGGCTCAGGCTTTTTTGGCTTAGGGCCTCGCCAAGAGACTAAGATTGGGGCCTTGGTAAAGGCTTAGCCTTTGATGATCTTGGACCTCACCATGGACCTATCCACGGGATCTGAAACAAAGATCAGATCACAGTTATGGGCTTTAGACCCATATTTGCTCGCTTAGGGACCATCTAGAAGGAATAAGGGCCCTAGGAATATAATTTTTTGGGCTTGATTTTGCGCCAGTGTTAACAATGCCCCATCATCTCTTGCCGAGATACCTTCATATTACTGGCATGGGGATGAAACTACTTCGGCCTTGGCCATTTTGGCATTAATTCTTTGTCGATGAAGGCAAAAAAATCTGCCTGAAGTTTCATAAGTGGAGCTTCGACTGTCTTATCAGATGTGCTTTTAAGTTCTGACGTTTCAACTCCTTTCCTGCTTAAAATTTTGCCTCATGAAGTGGAAAGGTCACTTCATTAATGGGGTATATATATTCTTTTTCCGTAACCATTTCTCACATTTTCTACCAAAAAAGTGGAATAACTCTCAGAGTACCCTTGCCAATTTTTTCTCATGGTAAGTCCTTCATGTTTTCTTTTATTGCCTTGAGATTTTTCTTTTATCGGCTAGGGTTTAATTTAAATTTGCTTTTCTCGCTTTTGGCAGTTCAATGATCAGCAAGAATGACGAAGTCCAAGAAGTATTCCTTAACTTTCGACCCAATCCAGGCTCATCACGATCTCTCCGATACTGAAGTGGTTGTCAACCAGGTACTAGTCCCTTCTCGAATTCTTGTTCGGGTAGGATAGTCCACTTAGGTAAGCCATGAGAACTTGGTATAGGGTTAGGAAAAGTCACTGATGGTCAGTACTTGGCCAATGTTTAATAATGACTTTAGGACTTGGTACCTCAGGATGAAACCCACCTTCCATGATGCTTGGATCGGTGTGGGCATTGACAGAATTTTAGAAATGTACTTAGATCCATTACTGATCAAATGTCCTTTGTTTTTTCCTGTCTTATTGTTCTGGTCCCCCAAAAGCAATGTATTTGCCTTAGATTTGGCATGATGACTCCTACTCTTTACGATATCGATGTTCTTTTAGGTATTCACATCACTGGAAAACCACTTGATCCTCTTTCTCCTCTCAATGATTCTTCCTCTATTTCTTTCCAGAGGACTTCTTATGAAATCATTTTTGAAAAAAAAAAAAAGATTCCTGGATTTGGCTCTTTTACGTTGATAACCAAATTCACTAACAGGACCCTTCCTCTGAGGAGCATGTGGCCTTTCTCTTCTATTTTCTCTGTAAATATATTTTCTGCACAACCTCGGCAAAGGTTACAAAATAATACCTGCAAGTAGCCAAATCCCTAGCTTCATGGAAGAGGTATAACCTTGGCTGCCTCATCCTCTCCAACATGTACAAAAGTTTAAACCAAATTCTTTTTGACCTCAAGGTATCTTCATTTTCCCATCTCAGGGGCCCGATGTGGGTTTTTTCAGCTCTGGCTGATGGCCCATTTCCCTGAATACGTTGATGTTCCCGATACTGATAAAATTTTCCCCAATTACGGTCAATACCTTTGTACAGGGGCCATTGTTAACCTTTCTTATAAATAAGTGATGGAACACCTCTACTCCATCCCTAAGATTTATAGTAGTCACTTCAGCATCTTAAAACCTACTGGTCATGGCCCCAACTAGTCCTAGTTTTTTCTTTCGAGTCTAATCTCCCCATAACCAATCAACTTGTTCTCAAGTGGGCTGATTTTTGGGCAATCGCTCTCACCACTCGAGACTTGCCAGTTAGTACTTCTTTTGATCCAAAGGGTGGTGTTGAGGTGTACTCCCCTCAACTATGCTCTCGACAATTTAGCAATCACTAGGAGTACCCTTGTCCGAAAATATTCTCCCTCAATCAACTTTCCCCTACCTAACTCTCTATCTCTAAAAATCAATTTTATCATCTCAGAGAGCTTCATAATTCTCGATTTAAAGAGTTAAATATTGTAGATATGGTAGAAAGGCCTTCTGTAACCACTAGGTTTAGGACCTGGTGGGAGGGATACATAAATAGAACCTTTTCCGAGGACTTTGAAGTCATATGGTTTAGATTGTAATTTTTAACAAAGGTCACTAACTACAAGCCTCCTCCTGTGCAGGATCTCAATGTGGGATGCCTATGAGGCGAGTACCTTAAGCAAATTTGCAAGTTTGAAAAGTTCTATAAAATAAAGTACCACACACTTCCACATTGTATAAATGATGTGCTCCAAGCCCAACAAAGAATAAAGGCTCAGACCCTAGCCGAGGCCTATTTTATCTGAGATAAGGAAATAGCCATTTTTTGGGACCATTTCCATAAAAAGTTCTCGTAAGAGGGCAAAAACATTGACCCAATATTTCCCATTCCTTTGCATTGGTTTCCTTTGAAACTTCCTCTAATAAGATGACATTCCTTGCTGACAGCCCCCAAAGTTCTCCTTTGGGGTAATTGGGCTTATATCCTTGAACAAATAAAATATCCTCCAAATCTTGTAACATTCACCAACCTTTACACAACTGATTATCCTCCTGATACACCCTTTCAATTACCAATAGCATTCATGCCACTCGGCCGAGGTTCAGGTAGATTATTATTACCTTGGTTCTTTAGTCAATTCTGTTAGGTTTTACTAACTAGTTTTATTTTATAGCTATTGCCCAAAGGCCAATTGGTAAAGTAGTTTTGCCAATGAAGAGGGAAGCCAAATTTGAGGCTCTAGAGAAACCTCCCAAGAAAAAGAATGCAAGTGTTTCCCCCTTTGGCACTTGTTTTGATGTTTTGTAGAACTTGTTAACTTTATCCCTCTTCTACAAAAACTAAAGCTCAGGGTTGGAGCTTCGCTTGCTGCATCTGCTGCAGAGAGCTCTGCCTTGGTAAAATCCTTAGCCTCCTCCAATAAGGAGGCCTAGCTTGGCCAAGATCCTTCTAAGTAAGCAGCTCCAAAATCTTATGCCTCAAAGGGAAGACTCAATCTGAGGAGCCTAAGGGGCATTCTAAATATGAGGCCTCCAACGGCCAAGATAAGTCTGCCTCCAAAGACCGCTCTAGGGAAAAGAAGCCATTCAACCAAGGAGGGTCCTCTCTTCCTTTGATAGAGACACTTCCGTAACTCTCTCCCAACATGCAAGATCCTATTCCCATCAATCTTACTCAGGGAGATGATGTCTATGAAGTGTTTGAGAGCTCAAGCAATAAAGCTTCCCCTGCTAGGATTCCACCTCTCAAGGCTGCTCCTCCTGAGGTTGTCCTCGAGGTACACATTCATCCTTTTGCATTACATGTATATCTTATTATCTCGAGTCCTTACCCATGGTTTTTACAGGACTATTTGGGAGATCGTAAGGATTACTTTGCCTCATTTGGATCTAGAGACGAGGCTTTCCCAAAGGCTACTAAGGTTATGCCACGTCCCTCATCCTCCATCGAGATTACCAAGGAAATTGGGAAGCACAAAAGATCCCTCTCCGAGTTCACCAACAAAGGGTTGTTACTGTTGCTTAAAGATTCGGTGCGAGAGAAGGCTAAAGAGAGTCTAAAGTTCATAGGCGATTATGCAATGGAAGAACATCTTCAAATCAGCTAAAAAGGGAAAATGGTCAATTTTCTCAATTATTTCAATGAGAAGTTCTATGCTTTCAAGTACATAAATGCCACTCATCAGAATCTGAAGGATTACCAGTCTAAGCTTGACCAATACTGAAATAAGCAGAAGATCATCCAAAGGCGAGGAAAAATCCATGTGGATAAGGCCAAGGCCCTAGGGAAGGAGAGAGAATCAATAGTAAAGGATATCAAGGAATTGGAGAGGGAGATGGCTCTTCGCCGAGGGAAGTTGGTCCACCTTAAGGATCTTAAAGTGTAAGCTGTGGCTAAAGGCAGGGAAATCTAGAAAGAGAGTGAGGTGTTGAAGGGGGGATTAGAGCCTCGGCCTAGATTGTCTCCAACTTCGAGATAGAGGTGGAGAAAAATTAGACTATTGAGGAGAACCTTCAGGGGGACATTGACGAACTGATCCAAAATTTTCATTGAATATTTGTAATTTTTCTTTTTGTAATGCTGAATAAGTTTGGCAATTTTAAATTGAATTTTGTCAGCCATGGGGCCAATTAGTTTATGTGTTTGTCTTTATATTTTTATGAGTGAATGGATGAATGTTTCTTACATGCCTATGAGTACTAATAAATTGCCCAAGTATTTAGGAATGTCTTTTATTTATGATATAAGCACTGACTGACCTCAATGACTAATATTACAACTTGAAACACCTTCCTATGTTGATTAAAACAATAGAACAATTACTAAATAACAATAAAATATGCTTTAAGGTAGTATCTTTGAACGATAAAACCATCACTCTTATAAAGACAAAGAGCAAGCTCCCTATCTGATTAAAAGAGATAACAAATTGAATAATCAAATCGTCTATAAGATAAAATCCCTGACCAATAACAAACATAATTGGTCTAACAAAAGTAAACTTCAATTCAATTTTTCCCTAATTTTTTCAAATTCTGTCCGATCAATTAAATCCCATAGCGGTGGCTTGTACAATTTTAAGTACTTGCCATTGATGGATCTGTCTTAGTTTCTTCCTTCCTCACCTAAGAGCTTATAAGCACCATTTCCCATGATTTCTTTGACTTCAAATGGCTCTCCTCAATTAGCTGACCATTTTCTAAGCTTAGGTTGATTCTCCTTGAGCGGTAGGATAACTTTCCATATTAGGTCTCCTATTTTGAATTCCTTTGACCAAACTCGCATGTTATAAGCCTTTTCAACTCTCTTCTTTTGTACTTGCATTCAGTCTAGGGCAGGTATCCTTGTGTGATCCAATTCATCCAACTCCCCATGCATAGCTTCCTCATATTCATCAGGGGTTAGTTGAATCTGTAGTCTCATTTTGGTGGATCTTATAGTAAGTTCTGCTGGGGTCATGGAATTATGCTCGTAAGAGAGTTTGAAAGGGGTAGTAGTTATTGCTATATTGATACTCATTCTAATAGCCCATAGGGTGTCTTCTAACAATTCATGCCACTTTTGAGGGTTATTATCCACCATTTTCTGGATGATCCCCTTATTGGTAGCCTCTGCCTACCCATTTGCTTGGGCATAATAAGGGGGAATGTAGTAGTTTTATCCCACGTTCATCGCAATATTCTTTTACTGCCTCACCCATGAACATGGTCCCTTGATCTGTTGTGATAGTCTTAGGCAGGCTGGTCCGAGTGATTATATATTCTTTAATGAACCCAAGCACAACCTTTTAGTTAGGTGACATTTGATAAAACTGAAAATTAAGTGCTGAAAATTAAGTACTAAATTTTAAGTGTTGAATAAAATAAGTGGTAAATGTTTTAAATTGAAAAAATATTTAAGAATCTAATCATCTATTATATTCAATGTATATTGACTTAAAATTTTAAGTTAAAAATTTTAACTTATCATTTTAAGTAATTTTTTTACTTAATTTAAAGTTTTAAGTCATAGTTATCAAATTGACTTAAAATAATTAAGTACTGAAAATTTTAGTTTTAAGTGCTGAATTAAATTAAGTAGTGTTATCAAACACCTCCTTACATTCTTCAAGGGAATTGCCTACACCCACTTGGTAAAATAGTCAGTGACTACCAAAATAAAATAATGTTTCTAGGAAGATGAGGAATAGATCTTCCCTATGACATCCATAGCCCATCCTTTAAAGGGACAGGGTTTGATGATTGAATGAAGCTCCTTCGTTGGCGATATTTGAATAGGACCTTATTCTAACAAGCTTCACATCCCTTGGCATAATCCATGCAATCCTTCTCTATTTTTGGCTACCAATAGCCATGTTGCTATAAGAGTTGCCTCATTAGCCTCCTTGCTTGATGGCCCCTAGCTTTTCTCTCATGTACCTCAGCTATGGCTAACATTGCTTCTTTGGGGTCGAGGCATAGCAAGAGCTGATCCTTGTATTTCCTATATAAAATCCCTTCCTCCTTCCAAAAGTTAGGGGCAAGGAGCCTTGTCCTATGTTCGGCATCCATGGATGGGTTTTGTAGGAACTCGACTATGGACTTCCTTTAATCTTGAGTTATATCAATGGTAAATACCCTTGAATGTTTTTCCACTTACTCTTAGAGTTGGTCAATACCCTTTGAAGACAAAATTGAGATTGACCTATATTCCAAAGAAATCTCCCCAAACCATTAGTGGTAGCCTGATGCCCCTTAAGCAAGCTTGTTAGCTTCCTTCATAGAATACTTTGAGATGATGTGTTCAAACGCTACTAATAAGTTCATCGCCTTATTACAATAGGGCTAGAGAACTGATGCTTCACACTTGTATTCCCCAGTTAATTGGTTGATAACTAATAAGGAGTTACCTATGATATCTACTGACCATGCCCGTAGTTCAGCCAAAATTTCTATCCCAATGATCAAGGCCTCATATTTTGCTTGATTATTGGAGCTAGGGAATCCAAGCACAAATAAAAGCTTGGTTGTGATGCCCCCTAGTAAGGTCAATACAATGCTTCCCCTATCGATGTTGAATTTGTTGATCAGTTGAACCACAACTCCTAAGCAATCCCTTAAGATATACATTTGAATTCCTCTTTGGGGATGTCTTTGCTGGGTTGGTGAGCCAAAAAGTCGGCTAGGTCCTGAGCCTTTACTGCTCTGATTGGGACATATTGAAGATGAAATTTTAAGAGCCCAACTACCCATTTCCCAATTCTATTCCTCAGGTAGGGTCTTGACAAAATGTATTTCATTACATCAGTTTGGCTGATGACCATAACCACGGCTGGAAGCATGTAGTATCTAAGCTTTGTACAAGAGAAGTACATGGCGAGCTCTAATTTCTCAATTGGGGTGTACCTTATGTCGATATCAGTTAAGCTCCTGCTAAGATAACAAATGGCTCTCTCATATCTCCCTTAATCTTGAGCCAACATACTCCCAATTGTATCTTTCGAAGTCAATATATACAACAACATGGGTTCTTTAGGTTTGAGAGGAGTTATAATTGTTGACTTAGTCAAATAAGTCTTGATTTCATCGAATAATGCTTGGTGCTCCCCTGGCTAGATGAATTCTTTGCACCCCTTGAGCAACAACCTCCAAGGCTGAAGTTTCCTAACTGTGTTCACAATGAAACGCCTTAAAAAATTTATTGGCCTTATTAATCTTTGTAACTCCTTCTTTGTCCTTGGGGTAGGAGTCTTTAGAATTGCCTTAGTTTTTTTTTATCAATCTTCATGCCCCATATTGCACAGTGAATCTAGAGATATTCTCTCTTGTATTGACATTGCCTTCTCTAGAGAATAGTGTAAACACTAGCATCTTGTATTTCCTCAGGAACGGGTAGAATGCATTGATATATTTAGGATAGGGTTGTCCATAAGGATCCTAGAGAGGCCTTCCAACCTGCACCCTCATCCTCTGTAATTACCTAGCCAGATCATTTTCATTCCATTGCCTGATGTTTTAATACCTAAGGTTAGGCAATTGTGGTTACGGGTAAGCTTCCATGGGGTGCCCCTAAGGTGGAACAGAATCTATATAATCACCTCGGGGTGGGTAAGGTGCTTGATGTTGAATCAGAGGTGACATACAAATATGGAATGGAGGTGGAACAAGATGTGAGTGCTGTTGATATAGGCTTGGGTCATCTTAATTATATCCTTGGCTGATATTTTGAAATTAGGGAAGCATAGGTTGTTGATGCTACTGATATCAACCTTGGTTGTCTCATTGGTAACCCTGGACAATAGTTTTCCTTTGAGCAAGTCTGAGCTCTCCATACTGCAAATCATCTCATATTGGCAGTGGCCGATTTTGTCGAGGTAGGGTTCTCCTGTTGGCAGCAATATCATTATACCACCCACCAAGTAAGTTGTTGAAGTTCGTGACAGACTCATTGAAAGTCTGAATGTTATTTTACACCCTGTTCTGTGCATCCATGTTTTCTTCCATGAGTGGTCGCATGACCTGAGCCATCTAGTTCATCAAGCCTGTATAAATGTCCATATTTGCATTGGCTACTGTCGTTCCAACAACATTGATTTCAGCGTCAAACAAATACTTTCGCCTGGGTGACTCAATGTCATAATTGTATTCATCCTCTGTCTCACCCTCAGTTGTATTGCCACGGGAAGGGGATGGTAATCCACCAAGGATGATGACTTTTCGAGGTCGAGTATTCATATCACCTTTGATCGGACCTACAGTAACCGAATTAGTTGGATCCTTAGAGATATCATTAGTTTTCTTGGTTTGTTTATGTTTTTCAGCCATATTACTATTCTAGAGAAAGTCCCACAGGGTATGCCAATTATGTTTGCATAGAGTTTGAAAATTCCGAGCCGTTAAGGACACTTAGGTTCAGTAAAATCGATCCAAGGGTTCTCAGTCTGATAAATTCAAAGTTATAGGTTCTCTGTATCAATCTAGGCTAGATAAATATAAAACAATGATAAGATAAACCAAAGCACGTAAAATATTGAACCAATGAACAATGATCTAAACAAACAATCTTCTTGGTATTTTTTTCTAAGTACAATGCTTGAATCAAAAATAAACGAAAATAAACCAAGGATTACAAGAATAAACCTACGTCTGGATACGTGTCCCTGGAAATAGCTCGAACGTCTCCGTCGGTCACCGTTTCTAAGGCGCTAGATGGGTCCTTCTTTCCTAGATATAGGCAATGCAATCGCTAGGAGCTCCTGGTCCGGAGGAGATGGATGTGGTATCGAGACTAAGAATCGTTAACCACTTCTACTGGGACTGGAAAAACTAAGCTAAGTTAAGTCTAAGGTTTGCTGGAGGCAAAGAGATAGCGTTTGTGTGTTGATAATCATATCTCGAACCTTATAATTTTGAGCTCTTTATATAGTTTGTTAAGGCGGTGGAAGCCTACCCTAGGGTTAGCACATTAGCACATTTGGGCATGGGCTCTGGAGGAGTGTTTTCTGGGTCTAAGCCCTCGGCTAAGGATTCTAAAGGTAAGCAATTTGGACCTTTGGAGAATGGATTTTGCCTTGTTTGATCCTGGCCTTAGAAGATTGAAAGAGGTCGTTTCCGACCATGGGCCAAGTGTCTCGCCTAAGAACTTGGAGATTGGGGCCTTGGTGATGGCCTGGTCCTTGGTGACTCTAGGCCTTACTAAGGGGTCTAGAATGAAGGCCAAGGGTTTAGGCTTTTTGGGCTTAGGGCCTTGTCAAGGGACTGAGATTGGAGTCTTGGTGAAGGTTTAGCCTTTGATTATCTTGGGTCTCGCCACGGGATCTGAAACAAAGGCCAGGTCACAGTTATAGGCTTTAGACCCATAGTTACTTGTACAAGGACAATCCTGAGGAAATAAAGACCTTTAAAATATTATTT
>CAOJBK014037670.1:0-14483 GCA_948294925.1 Codiaeum variegatum | reverse complement strand
TAGTCCCTAAAGTCAGCTTTAAATAACAAGCAATGCTACTTACCATTCCTCTATTTATATTTTCTTTTTCATTATTCCTTTAATTTGATCATGCTATTAACATCTTTTTAATAGGTTGTTTTAAGCAAATGACTAGTTCTTAATTTGGCTATGATAAGTCTGCTTGTTCCCCTCTCTGCTTCTATCTTATTTATTGTTCCTGCACTTGCATTTAAGGTATCAATATTCTTTAATTTTAATTTCACTTTTATAGATTGTTCTTAGTTTATTTGTTATTAGAAATTAGTGATAATGACTGGATTTTAATTGTAAATTTAGGACTAAATTAAATTAATTTAATTTAATAGGTAGAGATTAAGCCCTATATAAATGCATATTTTTACTTTAATCATCACCACTCACTATTTCCAATAACTCTTGAGGTTTGTCTTTTCAAAGTAGAACACGTTGGTACATTATTGATATGGGACTCAAATGTTGAATTTCATTAAATCCAACAATGACAATGCTGAATTTTAAATGGTAAAAGAAAAAGAAATTGGTTGTGCCTGATTTTATAGTGTGTTCTTCTTTCTTTTGGGGATGAGAGAGGATTAATAATGTATTGAATTAGATATCAGTGTCGATATTATATTTATTTTCATAGATAATTATGTTGTTGTGGAGTCTGTTGATTCATGAACGTATTATAACGACTATGTTCAGCCTTTTCTTTCCAGTTTCTACTTATTGAGCAATATAACAAGATTTTACCTATATGCATCTTACCTTGACAAATCTTTAGTTTCTAACATAACGTTGAATAAATTGACTGTTAGCTAGCTGCTGCCTTCTAAGTTATTTGATATACTGCTGAGAAATTGACTGTGATTGACTGTTAGCTAGTTGTTGTCTTCTAAGAAATTGGCTATTAGCTTGTTTTTAATTTTCCTATAACTATCTACTAATTCATATTTTATTAGCTTGTTTTTAATTTCAATGGTAATTTGAAAGCTAAGTGTAGTGTTTTAAGGTTTTTACAATGTATTTTTTTTTAAAATATTCACATTATAAGTGTAAGTTAAATTATTAAATAAGACACCTGACTGCAAATTGATTCCTGCTTCACTATGATTTTTACCATATGTTTTATCAAGTGGGGATTAAATCAATGGGATATGATATTTGATAGATTGATAATCTCGATTTTTGTTATACTAATACTTTAATATTGTTGAGATATATTATGTTCCATTAAGGTCAAGGTGAAACCTAACAAATTAACACTTTCCTTTTATATCTTTCTTGTTTCTTTATTTGATACTATTATCCTGCCTATCAAGTACAATGTAATGATATTTGAAGGTCTTTCAACCATAAAGAACTCAAATGGATGTGATATTAATGCTATTGTTCACCTCATTGAGGTAAGAGGGATGCATCTTGTTTCCTTCTATGAATTTTCCCCCTATTTCCTGCATCAAGTTGATCAAGCTGGAAAAGCTTTTTCTGGGTAAGAGAACACAAGCCTAGAGCCTGAATGGATACCGGAAGTTGATTCATTTTGGTATCTCGATTGAACTTATTTGTAAATCCTCTATTAGAGCTCTTCAAAGCATGAACTACTAGCACTGCAGAGTCTATCACAGACGAGACTGACATACCTGCAGATCCTAATTATGACACCCAAGATACTCTTGATTTGACTTAAGAGTAGTTATGTATTAGAGATGTATAATATATTTGTATTTTATATTGTTTTGTATTTTGGATTATTTCATATTCTTTTTCTTTAAAATATGGTATTTATATAAATTTTATTATAATCTTAGTTATTATTGATATTATATATTAAAAAAATTACTTTCGAAATAAATATTGAGTCTTTTTTTTTGTTAGTAAATTTCTGGCAAAAAATGTCCATTTTATTTGGTCGGTAAATTACTGACACAAAATTTTGGTCGCTAATTAGTCGGTGATGCAATGAATTTTTTGAAAAAATTTACCGATGTAGTATTTTTTTTTACTGACAAAAAAATACGTCGGTAATTACTGATGCAATAAATTTTAGTTAGTAAATTTAATTTAGTGATGAGGAAAATACTCACTAATTAAATTAAATTTAAAAAAATTAATTTAATTGGTCGGTAAGTGAAAATAACCCAATACTCACATTTACCGACAAAAAATTAGGTCGATAAATAATTAATTTTTTGTAGTGGTAGTTAACTGATGATGGCTTTCTGTTTAGGAGGATGATGCTCAACTAATTTTGGAGTATTTGCTCTTTTATTTAGACATGGTAATGAATTTCAAAAGGCGCTTTTTTTTTTATTCGGTGGGCTTGTACGCCATGTTTCTGACACAGTATTCTATTGCGGGGGAGCAATACAGTGTCGTACTAGTGCAAGTTGGTCTATTTTGTTTGACTTGGGGATAACGGTGAGCAAAACCAAACCGAAATAAAAAAAATTGAACCAAAATTATCAATTTGGTTCAATTTTTTAGTTCAGTTCAATTTTAATTTCTGAAAATCGAAATTCTTTCAATTCGGTTTGGAAAAAAATTTCGGTTTCAAACCAAACCGAACTGAAATTTTATTATTATATAAAAAAATTAATATTATTTATAATTTTTCAAAAATTATTAGGATAAATTATTAATATTTGTATTACATTTCTATGTAATGTCTTAATAATTCTATAAACAATAATATTTGAACATAAAATCTATAATTTTTATTAAGATATTACATAATTATATAAAAAAATTTGTATTAAAAATATTTCATTTTAAAACTGAACCGAAAAAATTTTGATTTGGTGTATATTAAATTTCAGTTCAGTTCGGTTTGTTAAAATATTAAAATTTCGGTTTTCATTTTATTCCGTTCGGTTTGATTTTAAACCGAACATAACGAATGTGCACCCTACTTGGGGAGGAGCTATGAAGGAGAAAAACTACCCGTTTGGAGACCAAGTCATTCTTGATGTTAGACAACTACATTTAGACATTCTTTTTCCAGATATTCTTTGCTTGGACCAAGGCCGACTTCAACATTTTTAAGGTTCTAGACAAATTTAAAAGTTAGACCCCATAGAATTTAATATATATTGAATATGTTCACAATGTATTATAATGGTTAAATTCTAAATATAAATAAATTTCAATGATATTACTATTTTATAGTAATATTTAAGTTCAAAGTAATTTATTTAATTAATAAACTTATCTTGTAATTAGGGCATAGAAATTTTTATCATACTTCTTTATATTTTATACTAATGATACAACTTACCCCTGAAAGAAAATCTAAACATTTCAATGTGAAAAAAAATTCAAAATTTTGAATACAGTTTATAATCACAAGTCACTGTTAGCAGTATATGCCTTAGAGCTTACACTCAGCATGTGAATGTAAACAAATACCTAACTAGCTTTAGTATATATATTCTTTAAATGAAATTATTTCTTGTATCGAACGTATATATGTCCCATAAGTATTATGTAAAAGAATCTATTCTGAAAGAGTTTGAGAATATGAGTGGCAGATTGCCCTTTATCAGATACTTTAAAGGTTGTTCATGGTCATAGGATTATTGGTAGGGACGCCATTAATCCGGAAGACCATCACCTCTGTTGTCATCCATGATAGGTATGAGATACCTAGTGGTATGGAGGTAGTTAGTCTCATGCTGCGGACATGTGATATCGTAACAACATGTGAGCATACTCATGGGATGAGTAAGTTGAACAGTGATGTTAGATGATGGATATATAGGTCGTTACCAACTAGTCAATATCGAATCATCTAGATCATGATTATGCATATAATTGTTTGACTTAAGGTGACATGTTACCTGACATATTGTTGGCTATGGTTTGTTACTGCTTACATACCGATGCGAATCATGTATTGGTATATGGCATGTGGTGGCCATAATTAGTGGTATATTGAGATAAGTGTTTAACCAAGAAAGAATTCATTAACTTGGATAACCAATGAAGGAATCATATGACTTTTGGTTGTTGTTGATATGCAAAACCCTGGGCAGGCTGGATAAGGTTCACTAGAAAGAGTTTCTAGTAGGAATCGATTTATCAGGAACTAACATTGGATAGAGGTAATATGATCTGGCATATAGGGTTTGACTATTCCATGACCTTATCTAAGATCGAAAATCTATAATGAAAGGATTTGAGTGCACAATAGTTATGATCGAGAGGTCCATGCAATGTCAAGGATATGATCACCGACATTCGTTTCTAATTGGGTAGTCGCGATATGTTATGCTAGACGTCACTCACGACTTATGAGACTAAGAGTGTAATGAGGATTACACACTTGGTGGAAGAAAAGTGTTTTCTTTATCCCATTGCTAATTAGAATATGAACCTAGTAAGTCACATACTATATAACAATTCCCATTAGCTTGTATAAATAATATTAATGATTAATTAAAGAGTTTAATTAATTATTAATAATGATTGAATTAAACATGTAATTAAATTTACAAAGATGCTAGCATGCCTTGATATTTAATTCATAAAGGAAAATTTCAATTATGTCATAGTTTGTATGAGATACAAATGGGCATGACTCATTGAAATGGTTTTGGACAAATAAATAAAATAATTAAGCTTAACATGAGATGTTAGCTTAATCCACATTAGATGTGGTTAATTAAGATTTAAAGGTGATTCCTACTACTTATATGCTTAATCTAGTTAACTAATTGACTAATCAAATAGTCAAATTTTAACTAGAACAAGTAATCATATTTCCCAACATGTTTCCTTAATTTAAGAAAAAATTATTAGAGAAGTTATGGGATATAAATAGGTTGGCTTCATCTTTTTGCCAAACAACACACTCAAACCTAAAAGATGAAGAAGAACCATTCATCTTCTTAAACATTAGGCTAGAGAGAGAAACTCTCTAAGAGTTAGAGAAAGAAAGCTTAAAATTCACATTAAATTGAGAGAGAAAGTTTGTTTTGAAGAAGAGTTCTTCAAACACAAACTCTTCTTCAATGAACCTTTGAGAAAAGAGTGTGCAGAAGCTTTCAAGTCTAAAGCCAATCCTCAAGTCTTAAATTCTCAAGTAAAGGAGCAAGGATCAAACATTTGGGTAACCAAAGAAAGACGATTCAAGCTTCTTGAAGAGAATTAGAGAACAAGCTTTTGGAAAAAATTAGGTATGTTTCAAGTTAGAGGTTTTGCACTTGAGGAGCTTAACGAAGGAGGGCGAGAGGTATTCTTACTTCAAACCTTTCTTTGTTCAACTTGTGTTTTGTACACAAATTGGTGAAATATCATTGGTCGAAGTTATGGATCTAAACTTAGGTTTAGACATTTATCAAAGAGTTTGATAAATAACTAAACCCTCTATGTTAAAAGAATTTTGACATATAATTGATTCTCAAAGAGTTTGAAAATTGTAAGTGTTTTGGTTAAAAGAGTTTTGACAAAATACTTTATATTCAAACCCTAGGTTATGACAATGTTTCAAAGTATTTGAATAATTGTCTAACCTAATTTTATTAAAAGAATTTTAACAAAATTAATTTTTATAAAAAATTTTGAATTCTTTCCTTTTTCTGCTTTCATTTTACGACTCCGTAATATTTTCTTTAGTCACAACTGATAAATAAATATTTTTATTCAATATTAAATCAAATGAAATGGTCAAATTAATAAAAAAAATATATTTTTTATATAAAAAATAATTTTTTTATAAATAAAATCTTAAAACTTAATTTATAAAAATATTTTTTAATTAATAAAATTTAATTTTAAAAATAGGAGGCCCCATTTGTTGGAGCACTAGGAATAAGCCTTGTTTGAATACACATAGGAGACAGCTCTGACTTGGACCATTTTTTTTTGGTTATTTCTTTTCCTCTTGTCCGAGGTTGGCCTCCGATTTTCTTCAATGGGTCAGTTCCTAGGCTTTTCTCATGATGGACCCTTCTTTTAATTGTTCAGACCCCTATCAGTAGTAATATTCAGGAACAGTATGTGCACAGAGTCATTAACTGGAGCAGTAAAATGTTTTCGTTCAATTATGGATATTATAATATATTTGAACCGAAAATTATATTGAATTAAATTGAATTATAATAATTAAAATTTCTGTTTTTAAAATTTTTTTAATATAAATAGTGATAATTGAATGCCAAAATTTATATAATTTTTTACATCATAATTAATTGAATTATAATATAACATTATATCAATTATTAAATTATATTATTGATGTTATTTTAATAAATGAATTATGAATTATAAAATTTATAAAATTCTAGTTAATAAATTATTATCTTTAATTTTAGTCATATTTATTGGTTTTTCAATTTTTTCTTGATTTCATTTTAAAGGTAAAGTTCAATATTTAAAAAAAAAAGTTTTAGTCTTAATTTGTATCCTAAATTTGATTTTATAGTATTTCATTAAAAATAATTAAAAAATATAAAAAATTAAATATATATGTATATTGAGTAAGTCCAAGCATTGTCATTTCACCACTATCCACTTTTTCTTTAGATAATTGATCTAAAAAAGAACATTTTTATATCATTTTTTCATGTATCTGTATCTTTTCCTTTATATAAAAAATAAAATAGAAAAAAAAAACCATTGGCATCTTATCTTCTTTTTAATAATGGCAATTGAATTTGAAAATCAATTATATGATAAAAATCACATTTTTAATTATATTTCAACGAACCTCCCCAATAAATCTTAAGTGCTAGGAAAATTTTCTTTAATTTTTTTAACAAATCTTATTATTAATTATAATTATATGAATTATTTTTATTAATTATGCTATATTAAATTAGACTTATTTTATTATAATAATGAAGATTAACTTTCAATTATAATAAATGTATTTAATATTATATATGTATTATTTTATTGAATATTGAATTACAATATAAGATAAATTCTGAATATTTATGTTTTTTTAATCAAACAAAACTGATAATCGAACTGTTATACTAAAAATTTGGTACAATACAATATAAATAATATATATTTTTTTGTTCCAGGTTTGGTTACTCAAAAAATAAAATAATCGAGATTTGATCTAATTTTGAATATTTTTATATAGCCGAATTGGATCGGACTGTGAACTCGCTAGTGTCAAATTCAAATTCACACTTATGTTAAATGAGTGATAACCAATATCAAATAGCCCATCCGCACTAAACAAAAAATCTAGCCATGAAAAAAGAAAACAGAGACACAGAAATTACAAAAGGCTGTGTTTTGAACTCTCAACGAATTATATTATTTTTAATAAATAAAAAGGAACTTTTCATTAAGATCTCAAAACATCAAACCATAAAACCAGAAAAGGCATTAGCCAGTTTTGCTAGGGAGAGATTTACAGAGTTGACAGAACAGGCATTGCACAATCTGTAATAAATAATCATTTGAAGCTCATTGAAGCCTTTCTTCAAATGCCTTAACAAAGAATAAAGGGTAAGAGACAGAGAAGTAACAGCTACCAGCTTCTTTTGTTGTACAATAAAGTGCATTATTAGCTTATAGAAATAGCTGCGTTTCTTCACCTGAGAATCGGACATTTTCGCTGTCGGAGAATCTCGGGCGATGGTGAACAGTGAGTTCCGATTTGTTAAAGTCAGTGTCGTGAGAGAGGGGAGAAGAAATACAGAAGAACTCTCACAAAATGGACCTGTTCAACTTCCATGCGTAACATCTCCCTGAACATACATTTAACGTGTAAATTTCCTTTTTAATGTTCAAAACAAAAAGAAAGTGAAAAATATAACAAAATATCAGCCTCATTCCTTATTAGGTTTGGAATTTTTAATATAGGGAAAAAATATGTAGAATATGAAATTATAGAATTCGTTTCTTATCTTTGTTTACAATAATAATAAAGGTGTTTCTTTTTCCTTTTTTTGTTTTCGTGAAATCAATTTTTTTTTTAAGAAAAAATTAAAATTTATTTATACTTTCTGTTTAAATTGTGTTTTATATAAATTTTCTTTAATATGAAATATATTTTTTTATTTTACAAAAAAATTTAAATGAGAAATATCAAAATAGTAAAAGTTTTTTTTTTTTTAAGTGTGGACTAATGTCTAAATCAATTTTAACTTCTACCTTTTCAAAAATTGAACATGAAACATGCAGTTGTAAACTTTAGTTACTTACCGTCGGGCCATACCCCTCTATGACATCAAAATAGTAAAAGTCATTTTATAAATTTATACACAACATGATGAAAAAAGTGTCTAATTAATGAAAAAGTATAAATAATTTTTTGTTAGATAGTTCTATAATTAGAAGTCAATTTTTTTTAATAAAATAAATCATATTTGTTAACGTTAGCCTATTCACATGAGGCTGAAATAGATCAAACTCAAAATTCAAGGCCCATGGCAAGTGGCGTGGATCACGGGCCTCGTCAGTCAAATCTAGAATCAAGCTTTGACCCATGAGCATAGGTCCTTGAGCATAGGTTTGACCCAGGCATGCTTCAAACCTATATGAGCATAGGTCCAAAATGAGCCCATCTATCATCAGCCTCCAGGCATGCTTCAAATATAGGTCCTTGAGCGAAAACAAAATTGGTAATATCCAAGAAGCCTTTTCTCCAAGAGTTCGAATCGTTAGGCCACAAGAGTTGACCACACCACAATTCCATTTGCAGGCTTCAAACTAGAGGCTAAAGTCTCGAGCCCAAACCCACATTAGAAGAATCTAGGGTAGGACTCCAACACCTTAGAAGGAAAAGTATATAAAAGGCTCTAATCCCTAGGGTTAGGGGATCCAATCTTTAATTCTCAGAATACTATCTCTTTGCTCCAACAAGAAACTCTAGGAGTAGACTGTAACTTAGTTTCTTCCAATTGTCATCGAATGTAGTAGTTTTATCGAAGTGAGGACAACAACCTATATCTCTAAAGGAATTGTTGGTTGACGGTTCCTACCTATATAACAGACTCAACTCCACCAGAATAGGAGCTCCCAGAGACGGCCTTTGCCTACATCTAGGAGGTAAAGATCCAATTAGAGCCTCGAAGTGAAGATCGACGGAGACATCCTTATTCACCCCAGGGACACTTATCAGAGCGCCTAGGTGTATACTTGTATTTCCCTTGGCTCATTTTTGCTTTTCTTTTACTCTTATTGTTTTTGTACTTAAGAAAATGCCAAAAATATTGCTTGTTTAGGTCTTTTGGTTTGGATTAATATAATACCTACATTGGATTGTTATATTCTTGGTTTGTGATATCCCTTGCTAGACTGATATGAAGGACCTAAAACACAAACTTATTGGACTGAGGACATTGGACTGATAATCCTAAGCTGAGTGTCCTAAATAGCTCGACTTCTCAAATTTTAGCACAAACAGAATTGGCACGCCAAGTGGGACACTCTCTTAAATAGTAATATGGCAGGAAAACATAAACAAACTAAGAAAATGGGGAACACTTCTAATGACCCTATTGATCCTATGACTGTAGGGACTGTTGAAGGAGATATGAATACTCAACCTCGTGAAGTCATTATTCCTGGTGACTTACCACCCCCGCCTCGAGGCGATATGATCGAGGAAGAGACAACATAAGATGAATTTCATCATGACATCGAGCCACCCATGTTAAGGTCTTTGTTCGACATCGATATTAATGCGATTGGATAAGCGGTGGCCACTGCCAACATGGACATGTATATAGGGCTCATGAACTAAATGGCTCAGGTCTTGTTCCATTTCTTAGAGGAAAACAGATATGCATAAAATCAGATGTACAACACAAAGCATACATTCAACGAGTTAGTTACTAATTTCAACAATTTGATCGCCGGGAGGTACAATGACGTTTCTGCTAATAGGGGAACCCCACCTCGACTGAATCGGCAATAGCCGACGGAGAATGAATTATAATATGGGGAGGTTAGAATTTCGTAGAGGAAAAATATCGGCCACGGACATCCGCAAGACAACCAAGGCCGATATCAATAACAACAACCCCCACCTCTCCAAGCTCAAGCTGTAGGTCAGGGTTACTAGCTAGATGACCCAGGCCGATATTAAAATCGAGGGCACCCAATGTACCCTCAGCCCCAAATTATCAACCAAGACCATTATCCAAAAGAACCAAGTCGGTATCAACAGAAACAACAACCTTATCCTCCCTATGGTCGACATTTTGCTTATACACCACCTTAAGGGCAACTAGTTGAAGCTTTCCCTCAACTATAGTTTCCTAACCCTAGATGTCAGAATGTTGATCAATGGAATGAAAATGATCTTCATAGGCAGTTGCAGAGAATGGGAGTCCAGGTAGGAAGGCCACTATGAGAACCTTTCGTGCAACCCTACCTTGAGTTGATTGATGTTTTTAATCCATTTCCAAGAGGCTAAAAAGTCCCTGAGTTTACTCTATTATCTAGGAAGGGTAATGTTAGCACGAGGGAGCATCTAACAAGATTGCTGTCCAATATTGTGAAGCCTTATACAGTGGCTTTCTAAAGCTAAGACTATTTGCAAATTCCCTAACTGGCCTTGCTTTCGAGTGCTATAGTCACCTCCGCCTAAAGAGTATCCGCTCAATAGGAAGAGATGGTTCGTGCTTTCACCGATGAGTTCTACAACCCAGAACCTAACACTACCTTGGCTGATTTGGCCAAAATCACTCAAAATCCCATTGAAGCTGCAGAGAAATATGTGGCCAGATTTAGGAAGTTGAAGATACAATGACCAATAAGAGTTCTAGAGTCAGAATTGGTAGAGTTAGCCTTTAATAGTATGAATATGGTAATTAGGGAGAAATTCCAAGGGCAGAATTTCTATGACTTTTATGATCTCCTAGACCGATTGACTAGTTTTGAACGGCTACTCAAGGAAAAGTAGAAGAAGAAGCCGACTCAATCTTACTATAAGGAGCAAATAACATATTCAACTCTTACTGATAAACTTGAATCAAATGAGGAAGTGGACATTTGTGTAGCTGAGCTGAACGCAGGAAATCCATACTCCTACCATGCCCTAAGACCTCAACTTAAGAAGAAGTAATAAACTAACAAAATAGCCAATGAGTATTCTTTTGATATATCCAAGGCCGAGGAAATATTTGATTTGATTTTAAAATATTGGCAAATAGAGCTAAGTATAGGACATGTCATTCCACTCCCAGAGGAGAGGCCAAAAGTGTATTTTAAATGGAACAATGTTGATAGGAACTACATTAACAACTATATTTCATTTCAAACTGTAATACAAAAGGCTATAGAAGAAGGAAGGTTATTGTTTCCTAGGAAAGACAAAGTCGTTATCGAGATAACTGCTTTCCCAAAGGAGAAAAAGAGTTCCATTAAGGTAGGCATAGTTACCATAACTCTTTTAGGACTAGGAAAGCCGGGGAATCAGGTGGATATACCTAGGATGAAACTTGATCTTAATCAGGAAACTGCTCAGAATACATCCCAAGAGGAAAGAAGTAAGGATTATAAAGTATGCCTCACCTATCCAAATTGTAGGGTGGAGTTGGTCGTTGTTCCTAAGAGAAAGGAGATTTCCCCCTTCCCCTGAACCCTAGAGAAAAGATAGGCCTTAACTAAGGGTAAGGAAAAGCATCCAGTCCACCAGAGGCTAGAATACCTAGGAAGGTCGGTTCATTAGAGGCTCCAGTTCCCAGAGAAGCCCAAAGAAAAAAGCTATGCAGAGGCACTAAGAACTAAAACTACCTAATTTACTAAGGCAAAAGCTGGTTCTAAGGATATATTGCTCCAAACATTCCAACCTATGCCGAGAAAAGTGGAAAATGGGAACAACACTAACCCTATTTTCAAGCCTCCAGTCCTAATAGTGTTTTCTCCAGGATTGGTCATAGTAAGAGAACCAAAGGCCAGTCTTAACTCACACCTAAAAAAGGAGGATGCAGAGACGACAACAAATGGAGACACTGCAAATTGCTGTAAAAACTAATCCCAAGAAGAGAGGAGAGTTGAATGAGAGAAAATTGAAAGCTCGAGAATGGGAGGATATATATTGGGAGGAATGGGAAAGGCAGGAGACTAAACTCTGGGCTGAAATGCAGGCAAAGAACAAGGTGCTCATTGAAAAGGTAGAGAGGAAATTGGTTGTAATGGATTAATGGCTCCTGAGGGAAGCAGATGAGAGGTGAGATTTTGATAGTAGGAACCTCAAAGAGCAATGCACCAATACTAGGAACCAAAGGGGCAGAAAGCAGATCCCATTAATGCCCAAAATCAAAAGCCCCATAGAGATAAATCACAAGAGGAAAGGGCCCTTTTATAGAGCAGGAACGACAAATCTCAGGGTAAGAAGCCATTAGAAGAGCAAGTCTAGTGCCAACCTACAATTGTAAATATTAATGGGATCATACATGAAATTTGGTTGAAAGATCAAAGTCCTAATGGTGAAAAATCGACTAGAGAAAAGCAGACTGAGGAACCAAGACTGATTAAGGGTATAAGCATTAATATGTCAACTATGACCCCAATTAAAGACTCAAAGGAAGATCAGGAGATGGTGAAAATTTTGCCAATTGACTTTCAAGCCAAGCTTGGGCAAGCAGCTACATTGTACAGGGACATCTTGGAAGCTGATGTTCATAATAAAGAAGAACTTCAGCCACTATCTTTGGTTATGGAGGAACCCCAATAAATCTTGCAAACCATATTCGACTTTTTACATCAAGGTTGAAGTAAACGGCATCCCTATAAATAGGGTTATAGTAGATGACGAGGTTGGAGTTAATATTTTACTATTAAAAACATTCAAAAAATGGGGACTCACAGCTTAGGATCTTAAGAAATCCCAGCTTTCCCTGCACGACTTTATGGGGGGTGAGATACTACTAAAAGGGTTTGAGAATATACAACTCAAAGTTAGCAGGAAGACCTGGCCCATTGAATGTTATGTGGTGGACGCTCAAGTGAATTATAATTTGTTGCAGGGAAGGGATTGGATTCAGTCAAATTTCTGCATTCCTTCAAGAATGCATCTGATATTAATCCTTTCAAAGATGATTATGTAGAATTGTACATACAGATCTGAATCCTTTCATCCAAGAAGTGCTTTTCTCATATGCAGTGTATTTTGATTCTCTCGAGAGGAAACTGACAGAAAAATTGTACTAGCTGAGTAGTTATCTCAACTAAAGATGGTTCGAACAATTGAAAAAGCTTCATCCTCCAAATAATTCATGAATCAAATATCAAAGAGGCAACTGGAGATGATTTTGGAGCTCTGTAACTTATTTTGGGAATAGGTATGCTATATTTAGTGCATATATGAAGATGAGAATCAAGAACCCACCATGATCCTAGCATTTGAAGATTTAAAGCCAGTAAACAAAAAGCTCTGGGATAAGCCGACTGAAGTCTAAGACCCCTTAAAAGAAATTAACTTAAGGATAGAGGTTAATCCACGATCGATTTTTATCAGTGCCAAATTGTCTCTTAAATTTGAAGCGAAGTTAGTATCTCTTTTAAGGGAGTACATGAATTGTTTCGCTTGGACATATGACGAAATGCCAAGATTAGTAATGGAGTTGGTGGAACACAAATTACTTACCAAGCCAGTTTTCAAGCCATTCAAGCAACCCATGAGGAGAATGTCTCCTAAAGTTGAAGAGTTGATCAAACAAGAAATTGAGAGGTTGCTCAAGGTAGGGTTCATCCATCCTAAAATTTACATATAATGGCTTTCAAACATAGTCCTAGTAATAAAAAAGATTGGGAAGTTGATGATTTATGTTGATTTCTAAAACTTGAACACAACCACCCCCCAAAGATGAGTACATGCCCATAGTCGATATGCTGATAGATTCGGCTATTAGCAACTCAATTTTGAGCTTTATGGATGGGAATTCATGCTACAATAAAATTAAAATTGTTGAGGGGAATGTCAGTAAGATAACCTTTAGATGTCCTAGGCCGATTGGTGTATATGAGTGGGTAGTAATGCCTTTCAGACTAAAGAATGCTGGAGTCATATACCAAAGGGCAATGAATGCTATCTTTCATGATTTCCTAGGGAAATTTATGGAACTATACATAGATGATGTAATGGTCAGTTCCCAGCTTGAAGAGTAACATTTGGCTGACTTGAGGTGGTATTTTGAAAGGATGAGGTAGTATCAGTTGAAAATGAATCCCTATATGCTTTCAGGATATCTGCTGGCAATTTTATGGGCTTCCTAGTTCATCATAGGAATGTGGAGATTGATAAGAATAAAGCTAAGGTAATTTTAGAGACCCCTCCCCTTGAAACAAGAAGGAGCGTCAAAGATTGATTGGGTAGATTAACAGATTAAGAAGATTCATTATAAATACAGTTGGAAAACTTCAGCCTTGGAGGCCACTACTTAGGGGGTATAAAGAATTCACTTGGAATGAGAGGAACCAAGTGGTGTTTGCTGAGATTAAAGCTTACCTTACTAAGCCACTAGTTATGACTCCTCCCAGGCCTAAGGAGCCCCTGATTTTATACATAT
>CAOJBK014037573.1:0-11435 GCA_948294925.1 Codiaeum variegatum | reverse complement strand
AAAAGAAGATTAATACTTATCTTGGACAACATTTTGAAAAACTCCTCAAATTTTTTATCATTTTTACCTCCCTTAAGACTTTTAGGAAATGGAATTGGTGGTTGTTAAGGATCAACCAACTTATGAAGTTTGGAAGGAGTTGGGTTCTCCTTCACCTCCTTTTTATGTTGAACACCTCACGATGCTCCTTTTCATACTCTTCCTCATCATCTACATCACAAAGGTTGGTACCAATATTATTACTAACAACCTTACCACTTCTAAGGATCGTGATAGCCTTAGCCTTCTCTGGTTGACTTGGAAGCTTTCTTTGTTACTTGTTGTGCATTTGAGTTGCAATTTGACCCAATTGGGTCTCCACTTTTCTCACCGAAGCCTTTAAAGAATCAAACCTTCTATTATTTGCCTCTTGAGTCTGAGTACTAACTTGAATTAACTTATTAAGATTCTCCTATAAACTCAAATTTCTTGGTTGTTATTGTTGTAGGGAACCCGAGTTGTCCCTTTGGTATGGTCTCCTTTACATAACTTGAAGCACTTGAGCATTGTTATTCCTCTATCGAAAGTTAGGGTGGTTCCTCCAACTAAGATTATAAGTATTAGACTATGTGTAATTTTTAACCTTTGGTTGGTATCCATCTAAAACTTGAGCTTTCTCTAGCTCACTTGATATAGGATCAAACTGGAAGGACAAAAATTAGCACCATGCTAAAGATTCCACATACCCCACACACCTCTTGAGCATGGACCAATGTGTTTCCTTTCCTCTTGAGAAGTTCTTCTTAGTGAGTCAACTTAGCTATTCGGATTACCATGTCTTTATTATGTGATGCCTCATGAGCAACAACTTGCTTACCCCTCACACTCTATTGCTAGGAATTAGTTGTAAGCATTTAAAATAAAGCAATAATCTCATCAGGGGTGACATCACCCATAGAACCTCCATTTGCATTATCTATTATCCATTGATTTTGATATGTTAATCCATCATAGAAAAATTGATTCAATAATTACAAAGGGTAATGATGGTGTGGGCATTGTATTTGCAGCATTTTGAAGCATTCCCACACCTCCTGAAAAGGTCATCCTTCCATCTGAGACAATGTAGTAATCTTAGTACATAATTCAACAAGTGTTTTGATGGGAGTAGAATTTCTGCATGAATTTTGTATAAACTTCCTCCCATGTAGTCAACGAATTTGGAGGCAATGTCATCAACCATGTTTTTGCAGCATCCTTCAAGGTGTAAGGGAAACACCTCATCCTCAGTCAGGCCTTTAAGAGGAATGGTCTGAATAATTGAGTAGAAATCTCAAATGAAGTTCAAAGGATCCTCATTTTCCACTCCATAAAATGATGATAACATATTGTAGTGAATAGACTTAAGCTCATAATTTCTAGATGTCGTGTCCAAACGGATGCAAGATGTAGCCTTACTAGTGACCGGCTTAGCAAATTCTTTCATAAGTCTCCTATCATCTCCTATCATCACCCATGATTTTAGGTGGATAAGCTACCACTCGGCTCCCGTTACCTTAGCTTTGTGGATCTATAATCTCTTCCCTATTATCCATATGAGAATATTGAATAACTGGTGTGTCCTCTATGTTGTCTTGTCCTAAGTTCCCTGCTTCGATCCTGTGCACGTTATCGACAAAAGGAAAGAAGTTTTCTTTCAAGAGAACTTCTCCCATTCATAAAATTGGGGAAAAAAAAAGAAAAACAAAAATAGCAAACTAAAAACTAAATATATAAACAACAAAATAAAGTGATAATGCCTTGCTAGATTGATCCCCGATAACGGCGCCAAAAACTTGCTCTCTTCAAAATATACTAACAAATAGCAATGCATGTATATGGGCTATCATAGCACATGATGAGAACCCAAGGTCGTATCTCCTAAGGATCTCTTATCAGCTATTATTAATTTGTTTCTTAAGTGCAATTAAAAGTAAAAAAAGTTTGGTTTTTATCTTTAAAAAAAATTAATTAAATAAGTAATTGAAAACAAATAATGAAAATATGAAATATGCAATGTTATGAATGAGTCTAGAGATCTTTACAATCCATAGTCCATCTTCTATGAAATTAAGCAATTAGTTCAATGAATTATGTTTAACTATCCAATTTTTAATGCAATCATTCAATCAGAACTTATTCTACTAGCTATTGCATTTATAAAAGTAGTCTAGAGAAAACTTGCATCATTCAAAGGATTATGACTAAAACTTATATTCTTAATTCATTTTAGAATCTTAATTTAATAGTTTCACATTTAAATTTCCACTCTTGCTCCATCACCCAAACCTTAAATTAAACTAATTGGTGATCAAACAATTATTCATTAACTTTAATCCAATTCAATCATGCACAAGTTAAACACAAATCAAAGAATTCAATTACTATTATTCATATCAAGACTACTTCATGTTCAATCTCCAAACAACAATGAATTAATCTCATGATTGGTTTTAATCTCAATGAATTAACAATAAATCCAAGAGAAATCATGCTTAATCTCTTAACACACAAATTACCCAAATGAATTAAAGTTGAAAAGAGTAGATTAAGAACCTAAAACAAAGTGCAGAAAATCCAATCTCCTTGGAGTATTTCAACTAACTCTTGATTATAAGTTAAATTGATGACATACTAAGTAACCAATGAAAACAATTATGGAATCCTCACACAATTTCAAGCTAAACCTTACAAAAACAAAGCTTCTCTCCCAAGAAAACTGTTTAGATTCGAAATTAGAAGAAACTTGCTTTGAATGAATGACTTGAAAGAAAGATAACCTAAAAAATCTGTTGAATTCATCATTTTATATACTTTTATTAAGTGTCTGCACTGGCAAATTAAGCAACCGCACGACCCGTGACTAACCTTCGTGCCCTCGTGCGCTTCAGTCAGTTTAACACAGTAAGCAGCATGGCCTAAATAACTTTTTGCACGGTCCCTGTTGTGGCTCTTTTTTAGAAATTTTTAGCTCAATAGGTTGCACGGTTCTCGGTTAATTGGCACGACCTTTTTCCCAGCAATATGTTTCAAAACCTCCAAAAACTGTACCTTTCTAATCCGCTAACTCAGAAACTTCGTCTTTCGATCCAATAACTTCATTTTTGCACAAATTCCTAATTTTTTCTAAAAACACTTAACAACACATTAAACACAAATTTTGGATAAAAATAAACTTAAATACTAAGGTAAAACATATACAATTATGCAAAAATCAATGCTATCATCTTAAAGACAAGGATTATAAACTTAAAATCAAGTTATAAGTTCATAATTTCATACACATATAACCCGCAACATTAAGATCAACGAGGCAACTAGATATAGTATCTATAATGTTCCTACCACCTGAATATTGCAAACATGAAGTAGAGTAGTTTGACACTCTTCATCCCAAAGCCCCATATTTTTAAATGATTGACACCTTTACTTATTATAAAGCTAGTCCTTAGAGACCAAATAAAAAAGATTGGACAGTGATGAGAATGACCAACCTGAATATGGAGAACCTGATACTAAAAAAATAGAAGGACGTAAGAATCATTTGTAAGAAATCTGTCAAGTCTTTCTTCCACAAATTTATCAAAACCTCACCCTCTCTCCTAAGTAAAAGGGTGCCTCAAAAACCCTATCTTGCAATCCAAAGACACCCATAATTCATGAAAATGACTAATAAAAGAAGATGGGTTAATGTGAATACATATTTTTCAAATGTGATATCACTAAAAACCCCTCCTGTTAACCAAGGAATGTTACTAACTGTACTCAATAAATTTATATCCTTCCAAGAGTAAGTCTGTTGGCACCTATTTGGTCGACCATAGTACCAATGACACACCATTTAGGACAATTAAGATACTTAATGGTGCAATCTATATATAAGCTTGAATAAGAGAAAATAGAGATATTTGCGTTATTATTCTGAATGATACAAATCCTAACATAAGAATTAGAAACTACTACATGAAAAGCATACGCAAAATTCACCTTCTTACTGATATCTTCAGTTTTTTTTAGATTAGAAATAGTTTCAGTCAAACACACAACTAACGAGCATCTTTTTTTAAGAAGAGAATAAAGTTAAAGAAGAATGGGTTGGTTCCCAAGCCATTTATAATTCCCTGATAAGACACTCATGGCTATAGGTAGGTCTGGAGACCAAAACTTTCCTCTTTCACATTTAAAGTAAATGGCACCTCGAAAGATTAAGCAAAGGCAGCCTCAAACATCTTAGTTAATTGAGCTACTTCTTCATTTGGTGTTTTTTTTTTCTTTTTCTTTTTTTTTTTTTGGAGGTGACATATTTGTTGCTATTAAATGAAGTAGTTAAAGTTAACATAACACATGGAACAACAACTAAAAGGCTTGCGTCAACCCTTTTAAAATCAACATGTGCATTGGATGAGAGTTGTACATGCATTGGTCACATTATAGTATTTGCATGCCAAGAATATTCCTTGAACGCTTTATGTTGCATTTTAAATTTGAATTAGTAGCCAAATTTCAATTTGAAGAAGTGGCATATGTCATATTGGATTTTACTTCATCTGAATGATTTTTTCACCTAAAAATCAAACCCTTACTCTGTAACCATATGTTGCCAACTTTCTGAGTTCATCCTCCAATAATGGCCATTTATAGATATATTTTTCCCCATTTATTCGCAATATTTTATGATAATTGAATTTGATTTGCTTGTTTGAGTATATTTTTTAGCCATTTTCAGATACAAACCCTCTTCCAGAGCTTTATAGTGAGTTATTTCAGATTAGGCATGAAAATCAAGGTTAAAGGACTATTTTTAATGAAGGAAACATATTTAAAGAGCTCATGGGGTGGCCTCACGGCTATGAATGTTGCTCGTGAGCCAAGGGGATGGTTCTGCCTCACATAGCAATTGAAAAGGTTTGGAGAAGCTGTCTCACGGGTGCCTCTCACGGCTCGTGAGACATGCCCGTGAGCTCCAAGTACACTGTTGTCAACGCGTGAAAATGAGCGGATTTCATCATACGGGCATCCTCAGGGCCCTTAAGTACCCATGAAATCACACTTTAAAAGGAAAATTGAGCTAAAAAGTTGTTATTCTTGGAAGTTTGGACTTGGGAGTTCCCAAAAATCCTAGAGCCACCAAGAACCTAGATTTTGTAGACCAAAGGAGTAACTTGAAAGTGGAGTGCCGTATTTTTATCCAAGTTTGAGCAAGATCATCAAAAGATTAGAAGATTAAGCAAGAATCTCCATGGGTTTCATAATTTCTTTCTCTTTTCTTTTAATTTCTTGTTCTTTCTTTGAATTTATGAGATAAATCTTATTTGTCTACTGAGATCAGGAAAGTTTTACTCCATTGTATTGATTTATTAATTATTTTACTCAATGAATGTTGAATTTCTTATCAAGTTGTGCCTTTGAATCAATTTTTTTTGCAATATTACTTACAATAACATGCTTGCTTGTGATTGTTGTTGTTATTTCTTTGTTAGAGATAAAAAGATTAAATATAGAACACTCAAAGCATATAGGTCTGTTATATTTGCTAGAGATAAAAGCATAAATACTTAGAATTTTCATTTTTCACTTGAATTCTAATGCATTTTCTGATTGAATGGAAGTGTGAAGAGATTCCTCTTATATTACTTAAGATTTAGGGTTTTGACCTCTTGAGGAAGTACCCACTTGATAATTGATTGAAACATTCATTGAGTTGTTAATTGATCTTGCAATTAAAGTTAAAACGAGTTGAAATCTAGACAAATGCTCTATCCCTTTGTTATTTCATCCTAAGGCTTGCATTTTCTTGAAAATACCCAATTAGTTTAGTTAGTTAAAACTTTAATTTTCAGTTAAGAATTAGTTTAAAACCACCATTAATTGTGAGCTAGATAATAATGGAAGAAAGTGAGATAGTTATTATCTAATTAACTAAATTTCCCTTAGGAGAATGACACTAGGACTTACCCGGGATACTACTATGTATGACCCCGTGCACTTGCGGGTGTTGTGATCGTGTGCATCAAGTTTTTGGCACTGTTAATGGGGATATTTAGCTTGATAACAGTCAACATTAGCAATAAATCTAAAGATATTGATTTAGTCTTTATTTTCTTATTATTTAATCGTGTTTTCTCGTTATGTCTCATTTCAAGTATTAGTGCATGACCCGAGTTAACCCTCAAGTTTAGTTCCTTACAATTCGAAAATATAAAGGAACTTAAGGTGACAAAGGCAAGAAAGGGAGTTAGCTTTGGCCAGAGACGACCTGATGCTGGAGTTTCCCGACGATGCTTTCATTTAAGAATCTGAGGAAGGTGCTGAGGAAGTGGGTTTAAAAGTGCCTGAAGGAAACCTAGAGGGTAATAATAATGGAAATGGCAATGGTGATGGGACTAGAAATGTTATTGGGGCTAGACATAGTGATGGTAATGAGGCTAAAAATGGTAATGAGGCTCAAGTTCGAAGGACAACGTAAGACTTGGAAGGACAGATCTTAATGATGTCAGTGGTCCAATCTGAAGGCCACTGATGGATACTAATAACTTCGAGATTAAGCCGACCATTTTCCAAATGATCCAAAACTCATGCCAACATGGAGGTTTGGCTCATGAAAATCCTCACACCTATTTGGATGAATTTTTTGAAATTTGTGATATATTTAAGATGAATGGGGGTTTTAGAGGATGCTATCAAGTTTGAGGTTATTCCCTTTCTTCCTTAGAAATAATCCCAAGAAGTGGCTCAATCATTTTCGTTGGGTTAATTCATAACATGGGGCTAATTGGTAGAAGCATTCTTCGAATAGTAATTCTATTCTTTTGTCCAAATGGAGGGGGAGTCTCTTTATGAAGGATGTAATAGGTTTAATGTTTTGCTATTGAAGTATCCCCATCTTGGTTTTTCATTGTGGCAACCAATTGAGGCCTTTACCAATGGTCTAAATTACAACAATAGGAAAACTTTAATAGTTGCCAAAGGAGGATCTTTGAGACATAAACCTCTGAAAGATGTTAGAGACTTGATTAAAGAGATATCTCTAGCCTACTATTAGTGGATGCCTTCTCCGAAGGACCTTTCAAGATTCAGAGCATCGGGTTCTCTTGCTATTGACTCGGTTATTTCTTTGATGACACAAGTGAAGGCTCTTAACAAGAAATTCGATGCTTTTACCTTAGACACTTCTCAGTACCAAACTATGTATTATGAGAGTTGTGGTGGAGGCCACTATTCGCAAGAACATAATATGGTTGGGGCTAGTGTAAGGTAAGAGTAAGTGGACTTTGATGGGAAAATGCAAATGGGTAACAACAACAACAACAACAAAAATAATAGCCCCTACTAAAATACATATAATCCCAGGTGAAGAAGCCACCCAAACTTTTCTTGGAGAGATTAGAATGAATTGAGGGATACTCCACTAGGGTTTCAACAAATGCCACCAATGAAAGCTCAATTACCTTGCTCTAGGAAAAGCAATCTTAAAGAAATAATGGAAAATTTTATGCAATCAACTATGAAAAGGTTCCAAAATCAAGAGACAATCAATAGGACCACTCAAGCTTCCTTGCAAAATTTAAAATTTCAAGTTGCACTTATCGCCAAGCTCTTGAGTGAGAGGACCAAGTTTCTTGCCGAGTAATATCATGGCAAATCCTAGGGCGAAGGTCAAGATAATCACTCTTAAGAGTGGGAGGAATTTGAGGGAGGTTGAGAAGCCTAAGGTAATGGTGCAAGTGGAAGATGGGGTTGAGAAGGAGAGTAAAAGTAAAGAGGTTGAGGATAAGGAGGAAGCTTAAGAGAAAGAGGGAGTAAGGCTTAGGTCCCTAATTCCAAAGTACAAGCCTTATGTTTCATATCTGGTGAGGCTAAGACCAAGTTCATCAAACCCTGACCTTAGTAAGTTTCTTCCCTCTTTAAGAAATTGCATATCAATATTCCTTTGGTGGAAGCTCTTTTGTAGCTGGCGAAGTATGCCAAGTTTTTGAAGGAATTTCTTATCAAGAAGGGTAAGTTAGAAGAGGTCTTTGTTGTTCAACTATCGAAGGAGAGTTCCATGAACTTCATAAAGCTACTTTAAAAGCTCAATGATCCAAGGAGTTTCACTATCCCTTGCACTCTAGGTATCTTAGACATTGAAAAAGCTTTAGCCGATCTTGGGGTGAGTGTTAGTTTGATGCCCTATAAATTCTTTAAGGATCTAGGTTTAGGTGAACCCAAGCCAACACATCTTAGCATCCAATTAGCAGATAAGTCCATTATCTACCCTTAAGGTATCATAAAAGATGTGTTAGTCAAGATCGACCATCTTGTTTTTCCTGTTGATTTCATTATAGTTGAGATTGAATATTATGTTGATAATTCACTCATTCTGGGTAGGCCTTTCTTAGCCACAGTCATTCCATCATTGATGTACCCGAGGGTAAGTTGACCATTTAGGTTAGAGATGAAAACATTGTCTTCTAATTCCCAAAGACTCACGAGCACACACACACCTTTGAACAATTTAGTTTTTGTGCACCAATTGTCGAAAAACAAGGTTCAAAGGAAGATTTAAATATGGTTAACAATATTTCTGTTGAGTGTGTTGAAAAAATAGGGAAAGGAGGAGCTGGAAAGTAAGGAACTAATGCCAAAGGAATCCTTAAAGGGGAAACCAAAGAACCCCAAAAAAGCAAGAAAGAAAATAGGTGAGTAAGAAGGCTAAGAAAAAAGAAAGATCACAAGTTGAAACATGATGAGCAAGTATGGTTACCTAAAGCTTTCATTGACTTTTGCTTGAAAGTGTTAAACTTACGTCTCTATGGAACCATCAATTTGGCATGCTTAGGTTTAGAAAAATTTGGGTTCCATGGAGGATAGAATGAGTAATTGGAGGTAAGGTGAAAACCTTACCAAATGTCCAACCAAGATGATGCTAAAGAAGTGCTTTGTGGGAGGCAACCCATCGGTTTAAAGTTTAAGTACTTTCCTTTTTTTTTTTTGTTAGTTTTTCTTAATTTTCTTGAGTGAAAAAAAGGGTATAATGCTTAATCTTGAGATTGTGCAGGTGCTTTTGGGGCGTAAATCTTCAAGAAAAGGTATGTGGTTTGGTCCATGAGAAGCACAAAAACCCAAGACCCGAACCAAGGGTAAGTTAAAGCTTAAAAATTTGGAAAATTCTGAAGTTTTTTTTTTGTCTCATGGCATGTGAGTTTGGCTCGAGAGACAAGTATAAAATTTTGAGCATTACAATTTCGAAAAAGTAGTATATACTTGGCTTATGGTCTGGAAACATGGCCCACAATGGGTGCCCATGAGCCAGACCCCCATTATTGTCCAATTAAAATTTTTTCCAAGGGCAGCTCATAGTCTGGTCTCACACCCGTGAGCCAGACCAAATCTATTGTCCTCTTAAAAATCTCGCAAGCAAGCTTCACAGCCTAGCCTCATGGCCCATGAGCCTACCTATAAGTATGATTTTTGCAGACATGGCAGTGGGACCTATAGTAACCCTAAAACCAACTATAAAAGCCCTCACGATCTAGCCTCCCCTTTTTTGCAATCTTCTATAGTTGTTGCATTCAAACACTAAAAGACACTCCAAAATTTCAAATTTCCTTCAAGGGATTAAAGAATAAAGTGCCAAATTACTTATTCTCTTCAAGATTTTTAGGTTTCTTATCCTTTTCCTTGTTATTTTCTTTCTTTTTTTTCCTATTTTTATTTAAGTAGTTGACTATTTCTTATATTTTCATTTAAAATCTCAAATTGATTGCATGCTTTTATATATTTAATGAAAACTTTTGTGTTTATGCTTTTGATTTGTATAGAATGGTGCGATTTTAGTTTTGTTTTTCTTTTCCTTTTGATATTTTTCTTTCCCTTTGAGTAATGTTAGTTATTATTGTCTAGGTTTAGTTATTTTCTTTAGAAAATCTTATTGAAATTAAGAAAATTTGAGCTTTGCCTCTTGAATCCTTGTTAAAACTTTAATTGTGAAAGTTTGGGAGTAATTTTTTTTTTTTTGAAAAACAAAGTGTGGGGGTGGTTTATTTTGTGCCTACAATGTGTTTGATGAAATGCCAAATAGAGAGAAGGCCAAAATTATCATGAACATTTCAATCATTTTTGCTTGATTTCCTTTAAAGAGTGACCCCCTGTTCACAATGTAGTGTTTTTGTTTGAATACACACCACACCATGCATAAAATTCATTCTTTGCATATAAGTTTATTTGAGGTTTAATGACATTATGCTATGTTGCGTGGTTAGGATTTGAGTGGGGTTCTTGGGACTGAAATTGCTTAGTTATTTGAATTATTTTTGCAGGTTGGTAATAATCTATATTTAGTCGTTACCATGCCAAAAGTTTTGCAACTAACCATTGACGATTTTATTTTTCTTTGCATTGTTTATGGTTATTTGTTGTTTTGTAGTAAATGGCATCGAAGAAAGGATCGCCATCGTCCTCCAAAGTCGTCGAAAAGCAACCTGCCACCTCCTTACCCTTAAGAGGCAAAAGATAAAGGGAAAGCACTAGCTAGATAACCTCAACCACCACCACCCCCTACTAAGGCACCGCGACAGGATGGCAATGCTTTGAGATATAACCCTAACCATCCCTATGTACAGTTTGAATTGAAATGGTATCTTCCCCTATTACACCATCAACTGGGAGTAATTAGACAGTTGAGCTGAGATAAAGCAACTCAGGTTTATGTTTGAGTAACTAAATTATTAGCAGCTATATGAAATCAATGACCAGGCCTATAGAGAGCTGACCTTATATTTCTTATGCACTGGCCCAAGAAATTAGTAAACCAGATTAACAAGAACATTACTTTCAGATTGGGTCTGCAAAACCAAGTCAATAGTATGATTGATCTAGTTATTAATTTAGGGTTCTATAAGGCAGATGAGATCTTCACTTTGATCTATTAGTAGACTTCTTGAAGGAAACATTATGGAGTCATGCAGCAGAAGCGGAAAAAAATCGCGAATCGGAAAAGATTCGATTTTCAGTTTTCAAAACTTTTTTGAAAACATAACTTTGTTAAAACGCTTTTAACAAGATTAGGTTAGGAAATTATTCAAACACTTTGAACAATTATCATAACCTAGGGTTTGATTACTTAAACATTTTGTCAAAACACTTTTAACAAAACATTTAGAAAATTTTCAAACTCTTTGAAAATCAAGTTCTATGTTAAATCTCTTTTAACATAGATGATTTAGTCATTTATCAAACTCTTTTATAAATGTCTCAACCAAGGTTTGGACCCATAACTTCAACCAAGGATATTTCACCAATTTGTGTACAAAACACAAGTTGAACAAAGGAAGGTTAGAAGTAAAAATACCTCTCGCCCCCCCTCAATTAAGCTCTTCAAATGTGAAGCCTCTAGCTTGAGACATACCTAGCTTTTCCCAAAAAGTTATTCTCCAATT
>CAOJBK014037365.1:0-11739 GCA_948294925.1 Codiaeum variegatum | reverse complement strand
TATATATATATATATATTTAAAGTATTTAAGTAAAAACTTAACAACCACAATTTTAAAATTTCAGGAAAAAAATTTAAATTAAAGTTCCATTTAATAGCTATATATATGTGGTTTAAAAAAAAAGCTATATGTATCTATGTAAAAGAGCAAAATTAAGAATTATTAATCACCATAATTATTTATAAGTTGAAGTTGAATTTGATAAATATTGAAATTTTTAAATGTTCGATTTATACGAGCTATATTTTTTTTATATATAAATTAAAATTTATGATTTAATTCACAAATGAGTGTAACTCATTTAAATTTTATTTTAGTGATAATTATACTACTAATATTATTATAATTAAAATTATTAATATTGATGATTAAACTACACCATATGGACGAAATATGTTGAATAAATATTAGTATAAGATTCATATTAATATAATTGGTAATACTTCTAAATTTGTATTAGTATGATTAAACGGGGAAATTAAAAAAATAAAATAAAATTATAATTTTACTATTGCGTTAATGGAAAAACTAACGGAAAAGTTGACGGAGTAATTTAATTGCTCAAATTAAAAATTAAGGGGTGTAATTGTTCCAATTTTTTAAAAAAGAGTTTAATTGTTATTATTTTAATATATATATATATATATATATATATATATATATATATATGATTTTTCTTGCCCCTCCTACCATATTATATAAAAGTTTAGGTTTTAATTATTAGTGAGGGCATAGAAGAAGGAAAAAGCATTTGGAAGGAATGAGACGTAGGGTATGAAAAGTGAGTTTGAGAGGATATGGTACATGTGCAGTGGAGGAATTGGGTGATCATTGGTCAGGTTAAGTGATAAATCATCAATATTCTGTATACAAATGAATTTAAATTATGTGCTTATACATAAAAGAATACAATAAAAAGCTTAATTATTCTGCAAGCAGAGCATAGGAAGTTGCCTCTAAAAGCATGAAAAAGTGAATAAAATTGGCAAAGAAGATGTTCAATAATCTTTTGACAAATTGCAGAGAAAGTTAAAAGTAAAAAAAGATTTTGATAAAGCAATGTAAACAAGGAAGAAAACCCAAGTTTTGTTGATGAGTGGTCCTAAAGAAAACACTAAAACAGGTGACAGAAGAAGAACAAGAATCAAGACTTGTCCATTATAAGGTCAAAAAGTAGAAACCCACTCACAGTACACACTCATAATTCCACCCACTAATATTTTTTTAATTTAAATTGCATTAATGGAATGGAATATATATATATAAATAATAAATTAAAATTTCCACATTTAATGTGCCATTTTAGTCAAAACAGACAACTCTTTGTTTTCTTAATTACAAAGTGAACCAGCACATAAAAGCCACCGCACAAACTATCTAAAACATTCTTTTCTGTTTGCAGCCAAACTGAAATTCTTCTCTCTCTGAATTTATGGATGCTGCTTCTTGGCCACAGGTAGAGAACTTTTTCTTCTTCTTCTTTTCTTTTTGAGCTAGCTACTTAGTTTAATTTTGATTTTTTGTTAATTAAGAGATTTTTATTACAAGTTTTGTGGCCTTTTCCACTTTTAACTTGTCTTTGTTGAGATGTTCATGTGGAAAAGAAAAAGGAAAAAAAAAAAAAAGGATATAAAGTTTTATTTGTTTTTTTAATAAAATTAATGGTTTTTTGAAACATTAAAGCGATGAACTTTTGGCTTTGTGTGAGAAGAGAATTGATATAAAAGTATAGTTTGTAAGTATATTCATTAATTTTCTCTTTAATTGATTGTACTATAGAGCCAAAAAAAAAAGCCTAGGTTTGTTTTGTTTGGTGTATTAAAATTTTGAAGATTATAGGGTTTGCAGCTGGAAATTAATAATAATAAAGTGGTAAAAGGAATGGAAGAAATATCATCAAGAAAAGCAAGACCACAAGAGCAATTAAATTGTCCAAGATGTAATTCAACCAACACTAAATTTTGTTATTATAACAACTACAGCCTCACTCAACCAAGATACTTTTGCAAAACTTGTAGAAGGTATTGGACAGAAGGTGGATCACTCAGAAATGTTCCTGTTGGAGGAGGTTCAAGAAAGAACAAGAGATCTTCTATTTCTTCAACTACTACTTCATCAGCTTCTTCAAATAATAAGCTTATTCCTGATTTAAACCCACCAATTCTGTCTCAATTTCCTAATAAGAATCATGAAGCCCAAGATCTTAATTTAAGTTTTCCTGCTATTCAAGAAAATCCTCAAAATATTTCTCATTTTCTTGATGTGGCAAAGAATGAGAATAGTAACAGTAATCAACATGGGTCAGCTTTGGAGCTGTTAAGGACTGGGATTCCTTCAAGAGGTTTGAGCTCTTTTATATCAACACCAATGCCTGCTGCTGATTATACAGCTGGGTTTCCTATTCAAGAATTCAAGCCAAGTCTTTGGTTTCCTTTTGGAGAGACGAAACAAATTTCAACAACTGCTACTGAAGTTGTTGATCATCAAAATCAAAGTAAAGGACAAGGCCCTACTAATTCTAATTCTAATTCTAATTTGTATTGGAATGGAGTGTTTGGTGGAAATGGACTTTCTTGGTAATCAAATTTCATAAAAATTTAAGAAGAAATTACCTTTTTTTTTTCTTTTAAATGTTTTCTTTTTCCTTAATTTCTTCACTTGTTAAAAGTTGTTCTGAAAGACAACGTTTTTTTTTAAAAAAAAAAATTGTTTTGACCTGTATTGTAAAAACTATTTGAAGCTAGCTTCTCATTTCATTTGGCTTCAAAATGATTTTTATTTTTTTTTATTTGAAATTATTATAATTCTAGTGTGTGAAAGATAGAAGAAAATGTGAATATAAATCTTGCGATTTTAGGACTATATTCATAAATTCTTCTATTTAAGAAGGGCACCTTATTATTGCCATATTGTACTATTTGTGTTTTTCACTTATTAATGTCTTGCATTGGATTCATAAAATTATATTATACTAATTTTATTTTAGGATGTCTTCATTTATGAATTTGGATTCTACCTGTTAGCCAATCTCCTTCTAAACAATTCATGTTTACTTTATTAGTCTCCTATGATTTCTCTCCTTTGATTTCTCTTTTTATATGTTTTATTTCCTCTCTTGTATATTATTTACCTGTACATAACATATTAAGATGTCTATAATCTCTCTTATAAATTAGTCATTCAGTTCTTATACTTTAGGAACAAGTCTGTATCCTATAATTATTTATACCCATCATGCGAAGAGAATAATACAAGTTTACAAAAGTTCACATGGTATCAGAATTTTAACCTAATCAATTTTTTTTTTTTGATGGCTTCCTCCAATAATCAACTTACTGTCCCTAACGCAGCCACTATTCACCATACTTTTGCAATCAAACTTACACCCAAAAATTTCTTTAGATGGAAAACACAATTTTTACCACTTTTAAATTATCATGCTATGACAAATCTCATTGATGGTTCTTCTCCACCTCCACCATCCATCATTGCCTCTATAACTAATCCTACTCAACAGATTCCTAATCCAGCCTACTCCTCTTGGTTTCAAAAGGATCAATTACTCCACTCTTGGCTTTTATCTTCACTGAGGAGGTATTCTCTTATGTTATTAGTCTTACATCTTCCTATTCGGTTTGGCAAGCATTATCTACTGCTTTTGGATCAATTTCTCAAAATCACCAATTACAACTCCATATTGAACTTCAGGAGTTAAAGAAAAATGACATGTCTATTTCAACTTACCTTCACAAGGCTAAGACCCTTGCGGATGAACTAGATGCAGCTGGTCGCCCACTTTCTGTTGCCGAGTTTAATACCATCATTTATCGAAACATTGGCAGTGAGTTCCATTCTATAATTTCGGCATTAAATTTACATCCTGAACCCGTCTCATTTCAGGAATTACATAGTCAATTGTTGTCTCAAGAAATTCTACTTCAAAGCTTTCAAGTTGTTCCACAGGCCCATGTTGTTCAGCGCACTTCATCCAATGTTTTATAAGCTACACAAGTCACTTTATGGCTTGAAGCAGGCCCAAGTGTACGTTTTATTTCCTCTCTTGTATATTCCTTAGTTGTACATAACATATTCTCTCCTGCAAATTAGTCATTCAATTCCTACACTTTAGGAACAAGTCTGTATCCTATAGCTATTTATACCCATCGTGGGAAGAGAATAATACAAGTTTACAAAAGTTCACACTGCCCATTTATCATCTACAAGAGCAGCAGTCAATTGATCGGTGATGACACTACCTTTGGTAGTTTTTCTCTAAACGTATTTTAAGTCATAGGCCACTAGCATAGCCATCCATCAGGCCATCTTACTGTCTAAGACGGGCCTTTCCATAAGTTACTTGAGTAGACTTTGATCAGTGAAGACATGGGTGATGTACGCCCTCAAGTAATGTCTTAACTTGTGACAAACGCAAACAAGTGCTAGGCAAAGTTTCTCAATGTGGTTGTACTTGACCTCATGTACCGACAACCTTTTGCTCAAGTAATACATGACATTTTTCTTATGAGTAAAAGGGTTATTTTATGCCTCCATGGCACCCATTGCTTCATTAGTGACTGATAGGTAGAGGAGGAGTGGTTGTCTAGGCTTAGGTGACTGAAGGATATATAGAAGGATTCAGGAAGTACTCTTTGATAAGTTTGAAGGCTCTTTGGCATTTGTCATTCCACTGCTCGGAAGAGCAGTTTTTCACAAGTTTTAAGATTTGGCTTGTGTTAGCTCGAAATTAGAAGCTTTGAGTTAAATTTCAACTCGTTGTGCCATGACATGAAAATTTTCCAACTATAACTAACATGGTTTGTTAAATTTTTCTACCATAATTAAAATGCAACTGGTAAAACTTTTGCTGTAATGAATTTGAGCTTGCAAGATTATTAATATTAGAGACCACTGGCAAGCCTTTAGCTTAGTAAGAATCCTCCAATATTTAAGTTGGGAACTATGAATATGTGCTTTCTATGGTTATTTTATTAAAAACAAAGTAATTTTTTTTTTGCGAAAAAGTTAGTTTTAACTCAAAAAGTTAAAATTTTTATTTATATTTTTTCGTAAATCATCTAATTTTTTTATAATTCTTTTTAAATGTAAACAAAACTTTAAATTTATAAAAAATACAAACTAATTTATTGAAAATAATACTTTAATGAAAATGAAAATTTATATTGAAATTGTAAAAATTAATTATCTTAAGAAATAAATATAATATTTTTATATTTTTTATAAATTAATCTTTTTTATAAGATTTATCAGTATATAAATTTATAAATTTACTTTTATCATTTCAATATTTATTATTAATTTTTTGTTATAAAAATTTAAGGTTTTTTAACTATTGAAGAAGAATTACCAAAAAAAAAATTAAATTTGCATAAAAATATAAATAAAAATTTTAATTTTTTGTAATAAAATTAACTTTGTCAAAAACTAAAGTAAAGTTACTTTAGCACATTAACTCATGTGATTGGCGAGACTCAAATTAATATCTCCCACTTCTCACATCTTTCATAAATAGTAAGAAAATGAATCAGATCACATCTAATTGGTACTACTATGAATATTATAAATTTTAAGAAAAAAAATTATATTCTTTCTTGATTCTAGAAAGAGATTTTTCGTGGAACAAAAAGGAAATAAAAACTTGTAAAGTTACCAATGAATGGTTATCAACTTTTATACCAATTTGATTTCGCTGTCAGATTAAAATAGATGCAGAGTTTTTTTTTTTTTATTATTATTATTTTTTTAGTCATTCAAAGAGATGCCCAGGTTGTGGCATTTTAAAGGAGAAGATTTTTTACTTGATGAGCACTAGTATACATATTGTAGTATTAGTCTACTTAATTCCATGCATGCATTTAGCACTATCTGCCTTGAAACGCATCTCATCATATGTATCAATAAGTGAGAGTTGTTATTGTTTTCCACTCAATAAACTTTTTTTTTTTCTACTACACTATAAGGACACCAACTATAGGATGTATTTGTAAATTTTTACCACATTCAGATTAATTTCCAGTTAAGGAATAAAATACTGATTAATAGAGTTATTTTAAATATGAGCGGATATTGAGAATCGAACTTCTACCTCACTTAATGAAAGGAAGTGTCGAAACTACTCATATCAATCCTAATTGATTTCACTCAATAACTTTTAAGTAAATTAATTAATCAAATAGATTGGTATTTAATTAACTTTGACCAAAATAATAATTTTGGATAATTGATTTAGATTTGATTTTCTTTACTAAAGAATTTGATGAACATAATTTTAGGTGAATAAATCCAGAATTCAAGTGAATTGATTCATAGTAAATTGATAAATGAATAATATGTAGATGGATTCTTTCAACCTTAGGTTTAATTAAAATTAAGTGGTAGGATTTTCTATAAGGGTAGAAGAAAGCAACTTGGTCATTAAATCCCTTCAATTAATTTAAATTAGAAAGCAAATTGTGTACTTGGAAAACCTGTATACCTGCTCCAACAAAAAGCTTACCTAATGATCATTTTTAGCTACCCACTTAATTTATATAGAAACAAACCAGCAATCTTTAATGTCATTTCATTTTCATGGCTGACCATCATTTAAGCTCTTTTCTTCTTTGTTTTTGCCTGAATCATATAAGCTGTTATTACTAGTAATTTTTTTCATTTTAATTTTTAAATAGTGTTAAATTGACTAAGAAATTAAAATTTGACAAACGTAACGCACGCTCAGTTTTAGTCTTTGAGAGGGACCCTCAGACATTCTCCTGGGCATGCGTGCAAACAAATAATCCCCTCTTCCACCTACTCAATCTATGTAAAATACTAGTCTCCATTTTTATTCATTTAATATTTCATTTGTTGAACATGATTTTGCAGTGAAAATGAAGCTTATCCCCAACCCTATACCGAGGTCTTTTTCTTCCCAACTTTAGACCATTCATATCTTATATAGTGGCTATTAGTATTTATTCAATCACTATTATATGATTGATTATAATATTGTAATTTATATTCACTATTATATGATATTGTAAATTATAAAGTCAGACTTATTTTTTTTATGAGCAATAATTTATTCAAACTTTCAGATGATTAGTTTATGAAGAATAAATTTAATTACTTTTGAGTTAATTTTTGCTCAAATTTTATAAATGACTTGTAAGTCAAAAATTTTTTGAAATATTGTAAAATATTTAAGGTTTTATAGTAGAAAATAGTAATATTTCTACTTTCTCACTCTCTCTTGTGGGCTATAGGGACTTAAACTTCAACTTACTCAGATGCAGGCTCCGGGAGAATGAGTCACTGGTTAGAAGAGTAGAATGACACTTGTTATAATATATAGGAGTGAGTATTAGACCATAAAAGTAAAAAAAAAATTCTACAATTAATACGTTAAAAATGAGAATGTTAAGATTAATATGCAATCATACTAGAATGAATAGAGTTTGCAATAAGTATACTAGAAATAAAGTCGATATTATTTTAATAAAAGACAAGTTTAGAGAAGATACTGAAATTGTTTAGACATATGAATCGTAAGTCTTTAATTGCATAAGCTAAAATAGAATTATGGATAAAAAGGTAAGGGAAAGGTCTAAACTTACTTAGATGATAGTCATCTAACATGATCTAGAGACTTTACATCTTTATAAAGCCGGCTTTAGCATTTTGAGACCCTAGATAAATTTAAAAGTGATGCCCTATAAAATTTAAAATATTAAATATACCTAAAATGTATTATGATAATAAAATTTTAGATATAAACAAATTAATGATATTGCTATTTTCTAAATAATGTTTATTAAGATAAATGTAATTTAACAAATTAATAAACTTACCATTTAGTGTATAAAATTTTTTATCACCTTTCTTTATACTTTCCACTAATAAAATGAGTAATTTTATCAAAGACATTACTTAACAACCCCTAATTAAATGCAATTTTTTACTATTTTATCCATCTGATCTAGATCAAATTGATCTATCCATCTTTATTGTTTGTTTTAATTCTAGTAAATATTATTCTATAAATAGCATTTTTATAAATTAAATCTAACTTCTTTTATATAAGAATCAATATTATTGATAATAAAATTAAAAAAAAGAAGTGATACAACTTAACAAAATCTACACCCTAAAAAAAATTTAAACATTTCAATGAAAAAAAATTTCAAAATTTTGAATATAATTCGTAATCATAAGTTATAACTGATAAATAAATATTATTTTCTTATTCAATGTTAAAGAAGATGAAATGGTAAAATAAAAAAAAAATTATATATAAAAATTTTTTTATAAATAGAATCCTAAAATAAATTTATAAAAATATATTAATAATTAATAAAAATTAATTTTTTAAAATATAAGGCATCCATACTTTGAAGGCTCTAAATATGAGCTTAGATATCCAATATGAGCTTAGATAGCTCTGCATCTTTATTATAATATAGTTCAAAACCACCCTTTCAAGTGTAAAAGGCAAAACATATAGATCACTCCAATTAATTTGAAATCGTGATTTTTTTTGAATTGAGTTGAATTAAAAACAAAAAATTCAAATAAAGTAAACAATATTTGAATAATTTGAACGAGACCATAATACATAGTTTACGGAAAGTATATTTTAAATTATATAAATTGAAGAACTCAGGAATATTTAAATTAAATCACTTAAAATCATATTTGGTCTATGTTAACACTAGTCCAATGTTCTTTGGATGAACTTGAATTTATCCACTGGGATCAAAAGTCAGTAACTAGGGAGAGTCCATAATAGATGGCCCAAAAAAGTTGAATAATGTATTACATAGTTTTCAAAGACAAACCCATGGTGAGATCCAAAAATAGGGCTAGAACAATCGACCTATAACAAGGTATGGACGTTGAAATGCAAGGCCCATGGAGAGTGTTAGGAGTGAGGGACCTTGATCTAGTGCTTCGGCCTAAAAAAATCAGTTTTAGAGGCTATCATATCAGCTCAAGTGATCTGCTGCCAAAGCCTAAGCCCAAAAATCCTAAACCTTGGGTTAAGCCCCAACTTCTCAATAGGGAAATTATATAAGGCATACTATTCTTCGAAGAAAAGGATCCAACTTTTATCACTTAAAAATTCTTTTTCTTCTATGGTAAGAAAATCCTGGGAGTAGGTGTAACTTAGCTTTTTCGATCCCAGAGAATGCAGTTGTTTCACCCGATTAGAGTGACGATCCTCTTATATCTCTATTGATAGAGAGGTGGTTGACGACATTTTTGCCTAAATACCAAATTTCACTCCTTTGGATTAGGAGCTCTTGGCGACGACGACACCTATATCCAGGAGGGAAGATCCAGCCAGAGCCCGAAGAGTCGAAACCGACAACAACGTCATTACCAGCCTTAGGGACAATTATCCGAGCTTAGTTTTATTTTGTATTCCTTTGCTTATTTTCTTTACTTATTATTGTCTCAGTTACTGTATTCATAAAAATACCAAAAATATTGATTGTTTAGGCTGTAAACTCTAAAGGATTAATATAAAATCTGTTTCGATACCCTATTCTTATTTTGATCCGTAACTCACCTAGACTAATACGGGGGGACCCTTAAAACTTGTTTTTATCATACTAGAGACCCTTAGACCGATAAACCCGGACTCGAATGCCCTTAACGGCTTGAGACTCAAATTCTACCACGAACAGAATTGGTACGCTTGATGGGACTTCCCTAAATTGTAATATGGCGGGTAAACAACAAAAACATACTAAGAAAACTGGTAACTCCTCCAATCAAACAATCGACCCTGTCATTGTAGGTACGGCCGAACAAATGGAAACTCGACCTTGAGAAGTGATCATACCTGGGGGGGCAGCCAGACCTTCCCCGAGATGATGTGATTGGGGGAGAAACTGAAGATGAGTATCAACGGGACATTGAGCCACCTAGGCCGAGGTCTTTATCCAACACCGACCTCAATGAAGTAGGATTGGCAGTAGCGGCTGCAACATGGACTTGTATACGGGGCTCATAAACCAAATAGTTCAGGTCTTACGTCCCTTGCTTGAAGAAAACAGAGATGCACATAATCGAATGTATAATACTGTGCAATCCTTTAATGATTTTGTCACTAATTTCAACAACCTACTCACTAGGAGGTATAATGATGTAGCTGCTAATTGAGGCACCCCTCCCTGACAGAATCGACATCAGCCACCTAATAATGAGCTACAATATAAAGAGGTTAGGCTCCTACAAAGATAGAATATTGGCCACGTCCAACAATAAGGTGAACAAGGATGATATCCAAAACAACAACCTATGCCTCCTCTAATGCAGCATCTCGGGAAGGGACCAGGCCCCTTACCTCCCCTAGTTCAAGTGCTCGGTCAGGGTAACCAAGAAGAAGACCTAGGCTTATACCAGAATTAGGGGCAACCAATATATCCCCCAACTCCAGTTATCGACCAAGGCTATCATCCAGTGGATCCAGGTCGATACAAGCAACAACCACATCATATGCCTCCATTCTATGCTCCCATGCCGAATCATGTTCAACCACATACACCATACCCACCTCAGGGCAAGCATGTGGCCTATGCTCCACCCTAGGGTCATTCAGTTGACGGCTATCCTCAGCCGCAAAGACCCATCCCTAGGTATCCAAACACTAGTAAGTGGAATGAGAATGATCTACCTAGACAAAAATAGAGATTGGGGGTCTAGAAAAGCAGACCACCGAGAGACTCGTATGGGCAACCATATTTTGAGTTCATTGATGCTTTTAATTCATTCTCGAGGGGATTTAAAACTCATGAATTCACCCTATTCTCTAGCGATGGGACTATTAGTATAAGGGAACATTTGATAAGGTTCACTGTGCAACGTGGCGAGGCGTCAAGCAATAGCTTTCTTAAGCTCAGACTGTTTGCCAATTCTCTCACAGGTCCTTCTTTTGAATGGTACAATTAATTGTGTTTTGAGAGCATCCATTCGTGGGAAGAAATGGTTCGTGCTTTCACCGATGAGTTCTATAGCTCAGAACCAAACACTACCTTGGTCGATTTGGCCAAAATTACTTAGATTCCAGGAGAAGCTGCTATGTGGCTGAAGGGTGAAATTAACGAGCTGCGTAGCAGAGTAAAAATGGAGGAAAGGAATCCTGAAAGATTCGCATTCCAATTTTCAAAAATTTTTTGAAAACTATATTTTATTAAAACACTTTTAACAAAAACTAGGTTATGCAATGTTTCAAAATTTTTGAAACTTTTTCCTAACCTAGAGTTTTAGTAAATACATTTTGTCAAATCTCTTTAGGCAAAATCACTTGAAATTTCAAACACTTTGAAAAATCAATTCTATGTCAAAACTCTTTTGACATAGAAGGTTTAGATATTTATCAAACTCTTTGACTAATGCCTAAACTTATGAAAGGACCTAATTACTTCAATCCATGGATAATCTCACCAATTGTGTGCAAAACATAAGTTGAACAAAGAAAGGTTAGAAGCAAGAATAACTATCACCTTCCTTCGTTAATCTCTTCAAGTACGAAGCCTGTAGCTTGAGACATACCAGGCTTTTCCTAAAAGCTTGTTCTCCAATTCTCTTTAAGAAGGTTTAATCTTCTCTCATTGGTTACCCGAATGTTTGATTCTTGCTCCTTTACTTGAGAAATTTATAAATGAGGAATGGCTTTAGACTTTGAAAGCTACTCCATACTCCTTTTCCAAAGGCTAATTGAAGATGAGTTTGTA
>CAOJBK014036242.1:0-12632 GCA_948294925.1 Codiaeum variegatum | reverse complement strand
CTAATTTCTAAGTAATAGGAAAGGAATCTCTTCTTGATCCTATTCAATTAGAAACAGCCTTATGGATCAATGAAAAATATGTAAAACCCTAGGAGTTTATGAATCTATCTCTAGCATACACAACAAACCTATTAAGCTTTTGAACATTCTAGTTCTAAACTCACTATCTCTAGTATAGCTTAAATAACATGAATCAAGAACAAGCATACTTTTGCAATTGATTTACAGAAAAATAATTATCAAAAGCTAAACTTAATAAAAACCAAAACATTCATTGAATAAATGTTGATCAAGCCATACAATTGAGTAACACTCATCTAATCTAGGTAGATAAATGAATTTAGTTCACATTCAAATAAAAAAGAATAAGAAAAAGGCAAGAGATTGTAGAAATCCATGAATTTCATGAAAACCTAATGAAATTCCAGCTAAACCCTTATAATCCTTGCTCAAATTTGGGATGATGATTCATAATTCACCCTTAAAATCCTTTCTTAATATGTTTTTCTCAGGTTTCTAAAGCCCTAGATTGACTTTGAATGATGTTAGATCAGTGTTTTTTTGTAGGAGTCCAATTCTCTTTTTTTTTTCTACAATTTTATGCTCTTATATATGTCTCAGAATGTTGTCACGGGCGCCTCTCATGGCTGGTGCTAGTGCCGTAACAGCCTCCTATGGGAATTCTCTTTGGATTGAGAGGTAGAATGCTATCATGGTCCCTGGCATGACCAGTGACGGGGATCGTGAGAAGATACTACTTCTCTCCTCCTTATTTGGCTTCTCCCACATGGTCTAGGTCATCTCTATTATGGCCCGTGTCGCCAGCTGTGATAGCCTTCTACTATTGGTTTGGTGAGAGGCAGTAAGCTCACACAATCCCTGTCACGGCTCATGACGGGGATCATGAGAAGCTATTGTTTCTCACATCCTTGGCTGTTGCTCCCGCAGGTGACATCTCTCTCTGTCACAGCCCGTGCCACTGACTGTGACAGAGTACTGCCTTCCTATGTCTCATCAAATCTCACGGGCTGTCTCACAGGCCATGAGGCAACCCTGAGCCTTCATTCTTTGTTCTGTTTTCATGCATTTTCTTCATCTTTCGAGCCCGAACCTTGAACTAATTACTCCTAGCTCTAGAATTCAATTGATTGCTTAAGAATAGCTGAAAACACTAGAACAAATACATTAAATTCAATTTAACAAGTTAAATACTCAAGAATATGGGATAAAATAATTTGCTAGTTATCAATCCCCTCTAATGTTAATATTTTTGAAGTATTTACTTATTTTCTTTGCTTTTAATTTGCATATTAGGGATGTGTGCCTTCCCTAGAACCCTTTGGGTCTTGAGGAAGAACCCCTATTCATTTTTCTTCCTTTTATCACTTGTCCTTTGTTACTGTCATTCATGTGGCAATATATGTCCATACATCATTTTGGCATGCTATAACTTTCTATGCATCATCAAAGTGTGCCATGCATACAAGAAACTATTTTAAACCAAAACTATGCTGATTTTAACCCAAATTTGTTTAGAAAATAGAAAATCAATTTTCTACAAATATTTTTTTTATCAATCACGAGTCTCCGAATCCACATTTTTTTTAGGCTTGCCTTTTCCAAATCAAATTAGGTAAAATGCCAGATTTTGTGAAAATAGAGTTAAAATGGATTTTTAGTCACCTTTAAAATTAAATTTTTCTAAAGATTAAGTGGCGACTCACACATTCACACTTGCACCAATGGGCTTATAAAGGGCTCACCTAATGTGAGAACTACTAACACCATGATTCCATATGAATTAGACCCCACGCAATCGGTTTCCTTGAGCTATAAACTCAAAGGTGCGCTGGCGGACGTGCAGGTTTGAATGGGGCCTCACACCTGTCACTCATAATTTGACAGGTGACATTTGCTTTTTACTAGAAATTATGCTTTATAGTCATGTCATCTTGGTAGCCATTAGCAACAAATCAGTTATGAAAATTTTGGATAGTGTTATATAGAATGTCAAATAATATTCATCCTTAACAAGTTAGATGCCTGATTGCTCACGTTAGTTTTCTGAACCATTAAGGAGTCAATGCATGTAAATTTTAGATTTTAAAAAATGATATGTTTAATACAAAGATGATGAAAACACTAATCCAATTTACATTTGTATAAAAGAGTGTCTTTCATTAGGTGACAAATGGATCCAGTTCAACATCTAACTTCAGTCTTCCAAGCTGCTGATGGTTCAACTATCACTACTTGAGGAGCCTGGCTGATAGGTGCCTAAGTTTATATCTTTTACCTGTAATAACCAAATTAGTTGACTTTTTCATATCAACTAATTATGTGACCACCAAATTCAGAATGCTAAACAATGAGGCTAGCAGATTAGAGATTTTCAAAGGTTCCCCCGGAGCATACTCCTCGAAGTCATTCGTGAAGGCGTATGTATCAACCTAAAGTAAAACCTTAATCCCTAGTGGATGAACAAACTCACCTTTTTTCTGAGTACTAAGAGAGTCTAACCACTCTTATAACTCTGAGAAAAATTACTCCCTCTTAAACTATGAGTAAGGAGCATCAAGAAAGGAAAAATGATATAAAAGAAAGAGAGAAGAAAGAAACCAATTGGAAAAAAGGAGAAAGTGAATGAGAAAAAAGTTTTTGAAAGACCTTTTATAGTTAAAAATTGAAAAGCCCTTTTCAAGGCTCCATACCAAGTTTCCTACTTTAAGCCCAACTATTCACTATCAAACTACAGAAACCAAAATGGAATGTTTGTGGACAATGAAAAAATCATAGTTTAAACTTGTCCGACTCTCTCTTTGATTAGAACTATTCTACTCAGGAGGAAGCAATGAACCCTTAATCTAACACCAAAAGGCTCCTTATTTAATATAACTCCATAGACACAAACTAGGCCTAAAGCAGACTTGAAACAGACTAAAAAATCTAAACTGAACTACACTAAAAAAGATTGCTTATATGAAGAACACTCTGCTCCTATTTAGGAGGCTTTATGCATGAGTAGAGCACTTAGTGCATGCCAAAGGGCTCTGCTCATACATGGACCCTCTTGCTCATGTATAAAGGGCTCTGCTTATGTACGACCCCCTTCGTTCTTACCCCATTTTTACTTGCTGACGAAGCCCATTTTCCTTATAAATAAACCCATCTGAGCACCTTTCAGAACAAATTTTAAATCTTTCATTAGAGACCTAAGAGTTTGTAAGATTGGTCAATAGATGCTAAATTACTACAAAATTTGAGTCATTTGAAACCAATTTTCAACACAATTTTACTTTTTTCAAAAAGTTAGAAAAGCATTTTTTCCATTTTCATTTTTTTATTATTATGTTATGGTGGAGACATGCTCCGACCTAGTCATGTCCTCTATTCCTCCCATTCTAAGAAGCCAAAAAGCAAAGGTAAATCACTTTAACTTAGTTAAATTCAATTCTTTTACTATTTTAATTTTTTGAAATCGACTAGGAACCATTCACAATCAATCAAAATCATTTTCTTTTTAATTTTTTGAAATCGACTAGGAACCATTCACAATCAATCAAAATCATTTTCTTTTATCCAAAATTTGCAATGTTATAAAGACCTGATTAGTTAATCATTTTATTAACTAAAGTTGATTAGCTTCTGAATCCAAAAAATCCACTTTTCAAATAATCCCACCTTTGAAAAAAAGGAGGAATGCGTGGGGTTTGATTCCTATTCAAAGGCATGCACAAGCATGCCCTGCCTCTAAGGGCTATAACTACGAAATATTTTTCTTTTCCTATTTTTCTTTGTAAAAAATCATTTGTTTTCTTAGTTTCAATTTTTTTTACTTTTCTTTTTATAAATGTTGCTTTTTTAGTTATTGTTTATATAAATGTAGCTATTTTAGTTATTATTTATACTTTTGCTATTTTATTTTTCCTAAATATTATTATTATCCTTTTTATTCAATTGCCTATTATTTTCTCATTGCGGAATGTGTGCCTTTCTTATGCCTTATGACCCAAAGAAGGATCATCTTGAATATATGGCTTTTATTCCATAATTTAATTATCTATTTCTTTTTTGTTTATTATCGCCTTTGTTATGATTATTTACTTATCAAGGATATGCGTCCTTTCCAAAATTATAATGGCTAGAAGTGGGACCTTTGTTGTTTATATTTCTATTTTGCTTTTCTTTAACATTTCTTTAAGGTTTTGCTCATTTTTATCTATCACTTATACTATATATTGACATGTATCAATCTTATTGTATATATTGCTATACATCATCCTACTATTGTTCTTGCATAAACGAAAACCACTTTTTAAACTGAGTCCATATTTTCTTGAAGACAAAAGTAGAAAACCATTTTTTCTAAATGAGTTTACAAACCAAATTTATAGTCTCTGAATCCAATTTTATTTCGAGACTAGTCCTTTTTCCATTTGGCAAAATCATTTTTGGAATCATAATGAAAAGGTATTCTTAATCACCCTTGAATTAATTTTCTAAATGATTAAGTGACAACTCACTAAAGGGCCCATAGGGAGTTCATCTCATATGAGAGTTCGAACAAACTAAGTGCAATGTACAATCTACCCAAAGAGGGTGGTTTCCTCAAGCTTACATGCTTAAGGCATACAATTGTGCCCAGACGAGGCCTCATAGAGTGGTGCACATACAAAAGGAGAATTGAATAAAAAAAAGAAAAAAAAATAGTTTTTATGAAAAAGAAAAAGATGTAAGAAAAACATTGATAATGAAAAAAAAAATGTACTTATACTTTATTCTAAGGAAAAATATTTTAGTACTGTTGACCCTAATGGTTTTGTGTCTCTTTTACAAGAATTTGAATATGTGTTTACTAATGAAATCCCAAGCGTGTACTAGCCATTATAGGAATTAAGCATCAAATTGACTTCATACTTGGCTCTACCATTCCAAAGAGACCTATTTATTAAATTAATCCCAAGGAAATAAAAGAATTGAAAAAATGCATTGAAGAGCTCATGAGTAAAGGTTACTTGAGCAAAATCATGATTTCATCTACCATTCATGTCATAGTTTTGCCTAAGAAGGATGGAACTTAGCGAATGTGTGTTGATTATCGTGCCATCAATAAAATCATTGTAAAGTATTGGTATCCTATTCCTATATTAGATGATATGCTTCATAAATTGCATTTTACTATTTTTTAAAAAAATTATTTTAAATATGGTTATTATCAAATTCACATGAAAGAAGATAATGAATGGAAAACTGCATTTAAAACAAAATATGGTTTACTTGAATGGTTAGTTATGCCTTTTATATTAACTAATGCATCTAGTGCCTTTCTGAGGTTAATAAATCATGTTTTCTTCCAATTTATTGGTAAATTTGTGGTTTTTATTTTTATGATACACTCATTTATAAAAAAGTCTTATGATAAGTATTTTAATCATGTGTGATCTATTTTAGAGACTTTGTGAAAGAAAAGTTTGTATGCTAACCTCAAAAGGTGTGATTTTTGTGCAAACAAACTTCCTTTCTTTAGGTTTTATTATTATTGAAAAGGGAATTAAGGTAGATGAACAAAAGGTCAAGGCAATTAAGAAACAGACAATGCCAAAAATTATAAGTGATGTGTGAAGTTTTCATGTCCTTACAAGCTTTTATAAACAATTTGTAAAGGACTTTAACACAATAGTCCTGACTTTGACCAAGGTGGTAAACAAAATTATGGGTTTTAAGTGTGGTTATGCACAAGAAAGATCATTTAATATACTCACGGATAAATTTATTTCTTCTCCTATTTTAACATTGCCTAATTTTTCTAAAATTTTTAAAATTAAATGTGATGCTTCTAGTATAGGTATCAGATCATGCAATATGTTTAGTCCATAACCTATTTTAGTGAAAAGTTGAGTGCAAGTTTGAAATATCCCACTTATGATAAGAAGATATATGCATTAGTAAGAGCTTTAGGAACATGGCAACACTATTTATGACCTTAGGAACTGTGATTCATACTTATCATCAATGTTTGAAGTATTTGAAAGGTCAAAATATGTTGAATAAATTTGTAATGACCATAGTTAGATAGTTACTAGAATAGAAGAATTTAAGAGTAAGAAAGAATAAGAAGATGGTGATGAGAGAGTATGTAGAATTAGAATTGATTTAGGAGAGAGAGTATATTCATTGATTTAAAAAATTATTATTGATACATTGAGATTCTCTGCTAAATATCGTTAGGATAGGGACAAAACAACACAAATTCTCTCTCCTAAGTAGTAGTTGCTTATACTCTAGTGTATACTAACATTATGCTCTCACTTTATCATTTACAATAGTAATTAATGATATAACTAATAATAGTCATAACAACACTCCCCTTTTAAAGATTATCCTCATTTTTAAGGATAACTGATGAAAACTATGTTGTCAAGGATTTGGCATTTTCTTAGGAATCTTCTATTATAGAGAGATTGGACCAGTGATCCAGGGCTTATTGAATTGGAGTAGAATTTTGACTGATAGTTCTGGTGGCCAAAATAATTACAAGCTACTGTAAGATTTCCCTTGTCTAAAAGTTAATAAAGGAGAAGTTGAGATGGGAATATTAGAACCCATATGCTTCTTGAGTATGGAAATATGAAATATTAAATCTAGTTATGATGTTGGAGGAAGCTTTAATTTATAGGCATCCTCACCTACCTTTTGCAGTACTTCATAAGGACCATAGTATTTTGCAGCTAATTTGACATTTTTTTTTAATAGCTAAAGAAGACTGTCTATAAGGCTATAGGTTGAGGTAAACCAAGTAATCTATTGCGAAAGATCTATCAAACCTATGTATGTAAGAATTTTGCTTCATTCTATTAGCTACTGACTATAAATTTTGCTTCAAAAATGATAGCATTGTTTTCCTTTTCCTTGAGAAGTGATTCCAAAAATTCCATAGGATAAGAGAGAATATCAAGCAATAGTAGAAAGCGTAGAGCATCATATCCATATAGGCCTTTGAAAGGTTTCATTTATATGCTATTGTGGAAGGATAAATTATACCACCATTCTGCTAGAGAAATCCACTTGGCCCATATAGCAGGTTTCCAAAAGCATAAACATCTCAAACATATCTTAAGGCACTTATTCAATCTTTCAGTCTTACTATTAGATAGGCAGTTGAATATGCCAGCTGAGTCGCTAAGGACTTAAAGAGTTCTTACCAAAATTGAATTGTAAAAAGCTTATCTTAGTCAAACACAATGCACTAAGGGACTCTATAAAGTTTGAATACATTATCCATAAATAGTGAAGTCATTTTTGTTACAGTGTATAGATGTCGAAGAGTGAGGAAATGTGCATATTTAGTGTATCTATCTACTACCACAAGAATGGTGTCCTTACCTTGTGATATGGCCAGACCTTTAATAAAGTTCATTGAGATGTGACTGTAGGCTTATTGAGGAATATGAAGTGGCACTAATAAGCTAGGGTATAGAGAGTTTTCAGATTTACACTACTGAAAAATTGTACATGCAGTACTTAGTTAGTAACTTGTCTCTTTATTTCAGGATAACAAAAATGCCTCTTAAGCCTTTCATATGTTCCTCTAATTCTAGAATGTCCACCAATTGGTGAATTATGAGTTTTCACTATAAATGTTTTCCTGAGGTCAATGCTAACATCAATATAAAGCCTATTTTTGTATCGTAATTGGCCATGACTAAGGTTATAATGTTGTTTGGCATTTTTTTCAATAGATAGCTTCTATTGGAAGGATAATGCAGTCTCATCATTAAAGTAGCTAGACAAAAAATCCTTCACCTATGTTAGAGTACACAAGGAAGTGGCCTAGAGTAGGAGATGTGGTAGTATGAATTCTAGACAAGGCATCAGCAACCTTATTTTCTACTCCATTTTTATATTGAATGGTATATGTCAATCCTAAAAGTTTGACAATACTCTTCTATTGAACAAAGGTATCCAGTCTTTGATTTAGATGGTGTTTCAAAATTTTATGATCACTCCGATGACAAGTGAGTTGGATTCCAAATAATGTCTCCATTTAGAAACAACATGTAGGACGACTAATAGCTCTTTCTCGTAAATTGAGAGGGACTGATTTCTTGGTCTAAGAGGCTTGCTTAGAAATGCTACAGGTTGACCCCTTTGCATTAACAGTAGTCTAATACCAGTAGAGGAAGCATCAGTTTCTAATATGCATGCAGCTAAGAAATCTAGTAATCCCAATATAGGAGCTTGAAACATCAGAGTTTTTAGCTTGTGAAATGCTACAGTGGAAGTAGGAGTCCAAGTAAAGTTGTTGGCCTTCAACATAATAGTAAATGGTTTAACAATATCCCCATTACCTCTTATAAATTTTCTATAGTAACCAGTGAGGCCTAAATAGGCCCTTAGTTCTTTTGGTGATTTAGGTCTAAGCCAAGAAAACATTGCTAGCATTTTAGTAGGATCAATACTAACTCCATCTGTAGATATAATGTGACCCATGTATTTAATCTAAGTTAGACCAAAAGAACATTTAGACTATTTTACATAAAGGGAGTTGTCTCTGAGTATCTGAATTGTGACTTCTAAGTGATAAGGATGAAGCTGCTAAGTCAAACTTTAAATCAAAATGTCATCAAAGAAGATCAGGATGAATTTTCTTAGAAATGGTGTGAAAATAGAATATATTAGTGACTAAATTATGGTAAGGGCATGTGTGAGCCCAAAGGGAATCATTGCGAATTCATAATGGCCAATGTGAGTCTTAAATGTTATCTTATAGATGTCTGGTGCAACCATTTTGATTTATTAATAACCTACCCTAAGATTAATTTTTGAGAAAAAAGGAGCTCCATGTAACTCATCTAGAAGGTCATCAATGAGAGGAATAGTGAATATATTTTTATTTATGGCTTCATTTAACTTTTTATAATCAATACACAGACTCTAAAAACCATCTTTCTTTTTAACCAGAAGAACTATTGAGGAAAAGGGACTATTACTCTATTGAATGGAAAAGTGTTGTAACAATTGGCCAATTTGCCATTTAATTTCATCTTTCTAGTTATGGTTGTATTTATAATGCATGATGTTGATTGGTTTTGTGTTTGGTTTTAGTGGAGTGGTGTAGTTAATGGCTCTAGTAAAGGACAAGGTTTGTGGTTCATGGAAAATATAGGTGTAATTGTTTAAGAGTGTGTCAAGCTGATGTTGTTAAGATGAGTTAAGGGAGGTTGTTTGTTTTTGAGAGAGGTTAGAAACTTTGATAATGAATAAGTGAGTAAGGCAGTATTTCCATCCTTTCTTAAAATAAATTTACAGTTGCTTACAAGTCATTAATTTGAGCATTCCTTCTTCAGTGACTCCATTTAATAGGATTTCTTTGCCTTCCTTCTTAAATATGATTGATGGATGAATGAAGTCGAATATTATTAGACTATATTGTCTCATCCAATCCATGCCTAACACAATCTGGTAACCCCTAAATGCAATAATCTAATATGAAATGTAATTTGATACCCTTGCATTAACCATATAACTGAGAACATTTGTCCCTACTACACATTTTATGTACATTTGCAATAGTAATGGATAGGTAAAATGCCTTTGTTGATTTTATCTTGAGTTCCTTAGTTACCTCTAAGTCTAGGAAGCTGTGTGTACTACCTATATCAATTAGGATAAGGATTATCTTCTAATTCACCATGCCTTTAATCTTGATTGTATTAGCATAAGAACTCCCATCTAAAGCATGAATGGATAGTTCTCCTTTTTCCTATTCTTCATCAGACAATGGATCACTATCATTGTAAAGAAAATATTCATGTTCAGCTGCATCAATTGCTAAAAGTTGTTTGGATTTGCATACATGGCCTAGGAAATATTTTTCTCCACATCTGTAGCATGCACCAGGAAGCCTTTCTGTCTCAGTTATGTTTGTTTAGGAAGGATTGGCAGGTTGTTTGGATGGTTGAGGCTATTGTGGTGTGGTAGGTTATTTAGTAGAGGGTGCAGTAGTTTTAGGAGGGAATTTAGAGGTGGTATTTTTGGTGTTTGTATAGGAGAGGGAAGTTTTGGCCTATGATTGCTTTTTAAAAATTGCTTCCACACATTTCTCTTGAATCTTAGCTTGCTCAAAAGCTTGAATATGGGTACTGGGTTTAAACATCTTGACAATAGGCCCCGACTCATCATTCGATCAATTAATGAAATTAGATATAAAGTATTGTTATGATAAGGCAAGGTTGTATTTAAGCATCTAGGATTTGAGTTCCTCAAATTTTTCTTGGTAAGCCATTACTATGGATTCCTATCTCAACTTATTAAATTCTTCCACTATTTTTGAAATTGTTAATTTCCCAAACCTTTTACAAAGCTTTTCAGCAAATAATTCCTATAACACCAAGGGTTGTTGAAACTGCAAGCCTTGATACTAGTTATCACCCTTGGTATCTAAAAACAAGGTTACTAACTCAATTTGTTAGTCCTCTTGAACTTCATGTACTCAAAAGTGATTCTGGAATTTCCTGACCCAATTTTATGGATTTGTTCCATCAAAATACGGTGGATAAATTTTAATCCAATTTCTCCCATAATGGACATTAGAGGTTCTAGCCATAAGTGGTTAGCTATTACCTTCCTTTGTTTCTCTTGTTTTAGGTGTAGGTAGCAATCAATTGCTAGGATGAATGGATCTAAATGTGTTTTGGGGTTGGTCTAGAGGTGAAGGATGATTATGAGTAATAACATATGGAATATGAGTAATGGTTCTATAAGAACTTGTAGTAGCAATGGCATCTGGATCAGGACTTTCTTCAAAAATAAGTTCCTTACCTTTCTGAGTCTTTATAGGATGAATGGATCTAAATGTGTTTAAGTGATTCTATGATAATAAAAAGTTTCTTGTTAATGGAATCATATTGATTTTGAATTACTTTATGTAAAGCTTGCTCAAATTTGGCCTTGTTTTCATTGAATTTGATATCCCACATCTAAGACTGATCTTTATAGGCTTGTTTAAGCCCATCTAACATTTCATGCATCTGGGTTTGTAGAGCTTACATTTGATCTTGCATCAACTATATTTGTTCTTCTGCTTATAATTTCTATTTCTCTGCCATATGAGTTGCCTTAGTCATTCATGATTAAAAAAAAATTGCCAAGACTTGAGATGCTCTAATACCAAATTGTAACGACCCAAGATGGATAGTTACTGGAATAGAACAATTTAAGAGTAAGAAAGTAAAAGAAGAATAAGAAGATGATGATGAGAGAATATACATAATCAAAATTAATTTAGGAGAGATTATATTCATTGATTTCAAAAATTATTGTTGGTACATTGACATTCTCTGCTAAATACCGTTAGGTTAAGAGATAAAATAACAAAGATTCTCTCTCCTAAGCACTAGTTGCTTATATTCTAGGGTATACTAACATTGTTCTCTTACTTTATCATTTACAATGGTAATTATACTAATAGTAGTCATAACAAATTTCCATACAAAGTGGATTGACTTCATTGACTCTTTTCCTTGTGTCATAAAGTACAAACAAAGTAAGGACAATATTTTTGTTGATGCATTATCTCAAATGTATGTTTTACTTGCTATTTTAAATGCTAAATTCCTTGATTTTGAATATCTAGAAGATTTACATATGAATGATTTTGAGTTTGGCAATGTGTACCAAGTATGTGAAAAGGTAGCATTTGATAAGTTCTACAGACATGATGGATTTTTGTTTAAGGAAAATTGATTGTATGTACCATCTTGTTATATGTGTGAATTACTTATACGTAAAGCTCTTGAAGTGAGTTTAATGGTACATTTTGGTATTGCTAATACTTTAGATGTTTTACTTAATTACATTTATCAGCTTAATATGGAAAGGGATGTTATGTGTATTTGTGGTAAGTACATTGTTTTCAAAAAACTTAATTCTAAATTTAATCCTTATGGTTTGTATATGCCTTTACCTATGCCTAGTTCACCTTGGATTGATAGTTATATGGATTTTGTTCTTGGTTTTTCTAGAACTAGGCTTTGTCATGATTTTATATATGTTGTTGTTGATAGATTTTCTAAAATGACACATTTTAATGCATGTAGTAATGTTGACGATGCACATCATATTTCAAATTTGTTCTTTAAAGAAATTATGTGTTTACATGGTATGCCTAAAACCATAGTTTGTTATAGAGATGCTAAGTAAATTAGAGACTAAACTTTTGTTTTCAAAAATTTGTAATCCTTATACCAATGGTCAAACTAAAGCTATGAATAAGACTTTATCCCAATTACTTAGAATAATGGTTAGGCATAATTTGAAATCATAAGAAGATTGGTTGCCACATATTGAATTTGCTTATAATCGTAGTGTGAATTCTTTTACTAATTTATGTACTTTTGAAATTTTTTTATGATTTAATTCCATTTAGTCCTCTAAATTTGATTCTTTTACCTATAATTAAACAAGTTAATCCAGATGGTAAGAAGAAAACTGAATTTGTGAAGAATTTTCATGAAAAAGTTTGAGCTAATCTTGAGCTCAAGAATGAAAAGTATGCATGATAATATAACAAAGGGCACATAAAGGTTGTGTTTGAGCTTGGCGATTGGGTTTGGTTTCATATGCGTAAAGAA
>CAOJBK014036024.1:0-10105 GCA_948294925.1 Codiaeum variegatum | reverse complement strand
TGCTGGGTTCACGGCAGGAGGAGGACTATCCTCTACCATGCAGTCATCTTCGCGGGCTGGGCTGTGTTCCATTGCGAGTTATGAATCTGTGACAGGTTTTGGAATGTTTTTGAAAGGGAAAACTCTTCGTTCCCACAGACGGCCCCAAATGATGCGTGCTGATTTTGATCACGCTGGGATGTGATGACTCTGGTTGAGTCTGGATGGAACCTGCACAGAGAGAAAGACTGGTCAGAGGTGTCGGACGTTGTGTCCGGCGATAACCCTCTGATGCTCAAGTCAGTGAAGGGGTTAAATCACAGATTGAACAGTATGTAGTTGAGAGCTTATGAGGATAGGTTTGGTCGTACCTTATTCAGGTTGTGAATGCACGTATTTATAGGGTGTGAAAACCCTGTTCAAGGGGGCACGTGGCATGTTTTGATGCGTTGTCAGTGTACCTCTCCATGTGGCCTGTGACACCTGTCTGTTGCACGGTGCCGAACCCCGAAGGTCGGTACAGGACAAGGCGAATCCGTTCTTAGGGTTCGGCCTGAACTGGGTGGATCAGGTTCAGTGCGAGTCCAACTAGACTTATTGGAACTGGACTAGGCCGAAGGCGAGGTAGTATCAGTAATGTTTCGTAAGGAATTTGATTTTCATTAGTAGTCTAGGTTTTGGTATTGGCTCGGCATTTGTGCTTGGTTATAGGTGAAATTGAAAAACTCTAGGACTTAGTTTCTGATTATGAATTTATTTGCAGAGGAGCTTTATATGCCAATCTAAGCAGAAATCTGTCGGATTCGATTATGATTATGAGTTGAGAAAATGACTTGTCACACAAATTGTATATGATGCTGTGCAATTTTCTGAGCAGTTGGATTATTATGATTGTTTATTCATTTTAACATTGAAAGAACAAAGTCCTAGCAGATCATCTTCAATTAATTTCCCAATGTTTTTTATTCGAGATAATGCTTTTATGTCCATTTCTTTATTCCTTCCCTGATTTCTATTAAGTATTGAATTGCTATCTGAAACATGCCACATAACATCCTGGTGATTATGACCTGAATGGTATTCAAAATGTTGGTGCTAGGAAAAAGTTGAATAAGAAAGATGTAGTTTCAGTAGGTTTCAGTTTGATAAAAAGGCGGACCTCAGTGTTATAAGGCTCCCACGTTAAGACGGGCTCAGGAAAAAGAGACACTATATGTACGCGGCCTTCCCTTGATTTTTCTGCTGGATATGAGACCCTCTTAAACATGGGCACATAATTATCATATTACTGGCTTTTGTACTTAATTTGTAATTAAACATTGAGAATAATTATCAATTAATAAAGAGAGAGGTGAATAAAACTGTCATGGATGTGGACTTGAGAGATTTTACATGAATTAGCTAACCTTTAATAAATTTTGTTGTACTTGCCCAAATGTGATTTATGAGCATGTATATACACATTTCCAATTGCGTGTACATATTATAATCACATATAGATGTAAATATAGAGTTTATAAAGGAGAATTCAGTTGCAGTTCTTCATTTCTCTTTTTAAAATTTTCTTTTCTTTCTTTATAGTGAAATGAAAATGTCCTTAAAACGGGGGATATAGTGATAGGAATTGGATTTTGAAATTAATAAAATGGTTCTTGTTTCAGTTACTTGTATTCATCTATTTGAATTTAGGATATTTGCAAGGAAATTTTTTATTAGTGGTGATTTAGGGAAGTGGAGGTGACTACATGAATAATTTAACATATCATTTCAACAAGCTCAAGTTCGTTTAAGGAATTTATTTTGTGCAAATTGCTCCACTGGAGAAATAAATTATAATTCATTTTGGGACTTCATGAAAGGAAAATATTTCAGCTCTTGTGGTATTAGTTGAGTGTGCAAATACTAGAGGAAGCCACTAGTTCACTGTCAATATCATAATTGATTGTTAGGAAACATTGTCCACTTAATTTAGTGTTAATACAAGCAGCAGATAACAAGAAATTAAAAGAAAAAAACATCAGAAATAATACACGAGATTTACGTGGTTCGGCCAAGGAACAGCCTACGTCTACAGACAGAGAGTATTTTATTATTTCAGAGAGAAAATCAATGCATCAGTACAATTCTTTAATTGGCCGCCGCCTCACCCAACCCTAAAAATACAAACCTCCAGAAAAAATCTCTTTCGGGTCGAACTCCCCATAATTCGGGTCGGGTCATAATTCGGGTTGACTTTAATTATTCAAGGCATTTAACATTTAGATAATATTGTTTTACTGTATTTATTGATCTATTTCTCATCACGAAGGTGTCTTCAGCTTTAACCCTTTCCCTCTTCATTTGTTGTATCGGTTGGCTTTTGTTATGTAGACAGCTTTTTTTTCGCATTCTTTTTTCGGTCTCATTGAATGTTTAATTATTGCAGAGTTTATGAACTGATTGATGTGGATGAGGCTGCATGGACACTGGTGGTGGCGAAGAAAGGGAATCGGTTTGTGGTAAAGTGAAGCAAGAAAATACCATATCCGACCGATATTATGGATCACCAGTGAACAACTGGGATGCATATGGAGGCAAGCACATTATGTGAAATAGGGAAAAGCTGCTGACCTTAATTTGAGAAAACGATGATGATTTCTTCTCTTCCTACACTCAGAAGTTACTATAAGGCAAGTTCAGCTTCATCTCATCATAAATTCATAATGTGATCATAGCATACCATTCCTTTTCTTTCCTTCATCAATGAATTAAACTACTAGTAGATAACCTGCCCCATGCTGTGGAAATTGCAAATAACAATATAAATAATTATTTTCAGTAAGATTAGCCTAAAAAAACTACATCTTTATGTAGCCTAAAAAAACTACATCTTTATGTTTGCACCTCATCCATGAATAGAGGATGTAAAAAGTAAGATATAAAACACAAGATTTTTAAAGTTCTTTATGTGATGTCAATTAAGTGCTTTTCTAATTTAACAATTCAACAAGCATGGGGATTTTAATTCTTTTTAAGAAAATACCATATTAAACTATAGTAGTTTTAGTTTAGGCTAACATTGAACTATATTGACCCTAAAAACAAACATTTAACTATACTCAACTCAACTTAACAAAGCCTTAATCCCAAGTTAATTGGGTCGGCTATATGTATTCGCTTTCTCCACTCGAAACGATCGTAAACCATATTATCAGAAATGTTTAAAAACTCAAGATCAACAAAAAAAAAAAAAAAACATTGAACTATATTTAACTTTAATATCCATATGTATTTATGGCTTTTGAATGAATCAAATGAAAGTTATATTCTATGATATGATGAAATATAATTAAATAAAATTGAAAAGGAATAATAATAGTGACAAAAATTAATGTCTTAAAAGACTTACTAGACACATTAAAATGTCTAAAAAAAGAGTATTTAGGAGATGAAATAAGCAGAACGTCACAAATACTAATAATAAATATAAGATAAAAGAAGTTCTTAGAACTATTATTTCTATGAAATGCAAAAAAAGTAACAAAACTTTAAAGACAAAATATTTCACCATACAACAAGGTGGCGCCTTAAACTTGCGAGAATTTGTGATGTTTTATTTTGTCTCAGAAATTAGGTTTTTAGGGACGTTTTACTAATTTCATCTATGATAACTACTTACAAAGCGATGTCCATATTTTCATCCAAAATAATTTACTATGACGTTTTTAGTATTTTTAGGGACATTTTTGTTAGGATTTAAAGTGTGTTTGGTATCCCACATTGAGAATATGTGAAATTGAGTGGAGACATACAAGTGGAAAGGACTTGTTGCCTTAAGCTTGTAAGTTGAGTTGTGGTGTCAGATCCATAATAATGTCTCTTACCTAAGCCCATTCACAATGCCCCCAAATTACGTGGGCTCTCTAATGCTAACAAGTGGTATTTGAGCCAATGGTTCAACAAGAGCAAGTACTATATGGTGTTTAGGTCTGATGGGTTGAACTCTCCACATGCAAGAGTAAATTTGAAAGTTGACTCTGTTCTGGGTGACAGAGTATTAAGACTTTTTATTGTGGATACTTGAGGTTTCTTCTTATAGGGACCAAGACCTAAAATATAATTAGAAGATGCATTGTCCACTGTGACAGTGAAGATCGATCCAAGACCCTAATCTAACAAACAGGTTTTTATGGCCTTATCCAAAAACTCACTCTTATGACTAGAGACAGGACAAAAAGAAAGGATTTTTTATGAAGCTTCCATTGATCATCTATAAAATGTGCAGTGATGCACATATAATTGATCCTTTGAACACTTGTCCTAGTATCAGTGGTGATAGACACTATTTGGGCATGGTTCCTAATGAAATACTTAAGTTTAACCATTTCACTTACATATAGGTTAAAACAGTCTATAGTTACAGTTCTCCTAAAGGGTATCTTAAACATTGGACAAGTTACAAACATAAAATGTTTAAATCTTGGCCCATCTACATGCCTAAAGGGTAACTCATCAACTATAATATAGTATGCCAATGCTTTGCTAGACTTGTCCTTAGCAAATCTCCAAATCCTTTAGGTTCCTTAACCCTATGGCCCCTCAGTATGAGAAACATGTTGCAAGTTTAAGATGGATTGTCTAGCTTCCCTACTACCAAGATATTTCATAAAAGCATTTATATGGTTTTTAATAGCAGTTGTATCATTTTTAGTAGTATCATCTTTATACACTTAATGACAGTAATTACACTTAGCTTGAGAAACAATAACATCCTCATAAGTAATTCTAAGAAAATGTTGTCATACAATTGACCTGGTTTCCATTTGCTTCCTTTTCTTTTTATTGGATGATTGTGGTATTGCTTCGACTTGAGGCTCAGAAGCATCAACATTTTGTTGTGTCTGATTGGGCACATTGGCATTGCTTTCACCAATTGCTGTAGTTGGACTGGAGGTATTACCATCATCAATGATGCTAAAGTCTCCAGTCCAATTAAAATTGCCATTGTCCACATGAAAACAAACATTCATAATATATAATTAGATATTAAAACTTATATATATATATATATATATATAAAAGAAAGAAATGAAAGTATCAGTACACAAGATAAAATTTGCTTACCCTCAAGTAATTTTAGTATTTATCAATTTAAACACCACAACTTATTAGTAATAAAAAAAACTTGCAAAATAAATAAAATATTAGTTATCCAGCAAAAAATAACTTAAATAAACTAAAAAAATTTAAGATTTATATAACAAAAAATATACATTTCTTTAACTTGAGCCTCCACCCAAAGCAACACTGACTATTTAAAGTCAGTGTTATAAATGAATTAAACCCACAATAATAAGAAAAAAAGAAAATCAAAATTCTAATTTTATTAAAACTGAATACTTTTGACAAAATTAAGATTTCCAGTTCATAACACATATTTCTCTCAAATGATTTGGGAGAAATATATGTTATGAACTGGAAACCCAAATTTTAAAATAAAAATTAAAAAAATTTGTTTAATTTGGACATATTTAGGGTTTGATTGTAAAGTTAGGATTTTTCGAGGGAAAAGCCTAACTTTACAATCAAACCCTAAATCTATTCAAGTATATTTGAAATTTATAAATTCGTTTAAAATTAAAACTAATTACTTAAAATTAGAGGAGAAATGTGAGATTTACTTAATAATCATAGAGATCTAGCAATCACAGTGCTTTCACCATTATTGATCTCTGCATGCAAAAAGAAAAACTCAATTAGGGTTAAAATAATCATTTAAAATTAATACTTACTGTAGATCAAACAACAAAAACTAAAAAAAAAAACTTACCTTAGATTAATTGAGACTCAGGTGTGAAGAAGAGGAAAAGAAAAAGGTTTGAAACAAACAGATTCAAAAACGATGAAAGAAAAAAAGATAATAGTTCTTTCACAGGTTCAAAAGTGAAAGAACATGGCTTCCACACTATAGATTTTAGAAGAAACGAAGAGAATATTAATAAAATCCAGATGATTTCATGAAAAATGAAGAAAATCATCTAGAAAACAAGTTGTTTTCCTCACAGAATCGAAGAGAGAGCAAGTAAATTCTAAAGAGAGGTCATAGCATTTGAGAGAGGAAAAAAAAAGTGCTGCAAGTATCAGAGAGATAGGGGTGTTAGGATTTGGAAACTTTTATACCTAAGGTTATAGAATTGAGATTATATAAAAATTTGATTTTTCAATTTCCGGATTCGGTTCGGTTCTCGAAAAGGCAAAACCGATCCAAAAACTGAAAATCAAATTTTTATATAATCCAAAACCGAACTGAATCATTTATCCAATAAACCAAAAATCAAAATTTTTTTTCAGTTTGTTTCGATTTAATTTTTTGGTTTGGTTCTGTTTTTCCCACCACTATTTGCTGCTAAAATTCTTAGTCCAACTCTGCTACTGAAATTGACTATACAAGCGACATCCTTTTTAATTGTGCAAATTAGTATTTTTGGTGATTTGTGAAATAATATTGGTTCATACCCACTAGTTAGTTAATGATGAGTCCTTAAGAAAAAAAACTGTTGAAAATTAAAAAATCAATTAATTTTCTTAATCTTTTGTGTTTCACAATATACTTCTTTTGTGTTTCTATGATTTTAGTAGGATGACTTTCCTAATGAAAAATCATGAAGAAATGAAAAAAGCTCAAGAAGAAGTTAGAAACATTATTGGAAACAAAGGCTTTGTAACTGAAGATGATTTGCATAAACTATCTTATTTGAAAGCTGTGATCAAAGAGACACTGAGATTACAACCACCAGCTCCTTTATTGATTCCAAGAGATCAAAGATTAGGTTTAGCTCAGACCACAATACTGTAGTATTTAAGATTTGTTGGGTTTGGGCTACAATTCGTTTTTAGATGTGCTTGATGTTTGATTCTTGTTAATGGATTGGGTTTCTCTATCAGTTTTATGTTATTGGAATAGCTCACTTCCTCTTGGGCTTGGGCTACCAAATAATTGGGTGATTTTCGAGCTTCTCACAGTTCGTAAGCCCAAGTTATAAACTCCTATGAATAGTTTGAAGAAAATTGCTTGATTTACAATTTCTTTTTAAAATATAATAATTTTTTTGTTTCTTTTTTTTAATGATTTTGTTAACTGATTTTTAATGAAGTTATAGGGTTAGGTTTCAAATGAAAATCATCTAAAAATAAGAATTAAGAACTCAATATCAATTATTAATTTTTCATTTTAAGAACCTAATATAAATATTAAGATTAAATCACATAAACCTGTCATCCACTGTCGCACCTAATCTAACGAGCATATTTTAAACTATCACAGTGAGCTACAGCTTTGAAAGTAGATTTGGGAATGACAATTTAGGTAGCACAATCTTTATATTACTCGCTCTGTCCCATAATATTTGCAATAGTTTAAATATTATCAAGATTAAGATATAATCAACTAACATTAATTCTACATTTTATTAATAATTAAATTATTAATTATTATTTTATATAATAATTTCATAATACTAATTTCAAGTTTATTATCTTATCTAAATTGAAAATATAATTAATTTAAAATAAAGTTACATATTATGACATTAATTACAACATATTGAAACTATCTAAAATTATAATTTTTTTAATATTTTATCTAAATAAATTTAATTTAACTATTTTGAAATAAATATTTTGCAAATATTTTGGGATGTCTAAAAATGGTATACCTTGCAATCACTAAGTAACTAAGGATTACTACTTAGCTTACATTTTTATTTCTTACATATATGGACCAAAAATTACTATCAGACATAGAAATCAGTTCCATAATTTTGAAGTTGCTTATTCAACTTTCAAGTTTTTTTTAATCAAAGAAACAACTTAATAATAAATTCTTTGTTTAATTTTTATTTAGTTTATTTCCCTTTGTGGTAAACTAAGACTAGAAAATCATTTATTTGATTTAAGAACATGAAAATCATTTTGAAAAATCTCTTTCATGTGTAATAATACCATTAATAACAACTAACATGGTTGTTTATACACTTTATTATTATTATTATTATTATTATTATTTGCTTTTAAAAGGTAGAATAATTGACTAATATCCAAATCAATTTTACCTTCTACCTCCTTCGAGAATTGAACTCGAAGGCAAAAACCACACACGTCCTTGAATGTGGTTGTTTATACACACTATAGTAAAATATGTTTAGGCAAAATAAATAATATAATATAATAAAATGTAAAGCTGGATCATCAAACACGACAATAAAAGCTACTCTCATTTTTTTTATCTTTTTTTTTTTTAAATATTTGAATGGATTTGGTTTGAATAGTTTGTCTACTAATAATAATGAGATGCGAAGTATTAATATTTAACTATCACTATACCACACATAATAATCAGTAGATTACACACAATCATTAGTAGACCACTCATAATAATTAATAGATTATACAATTGTTATTAGATCATACATAATTACCAATAGATCAAACATAATCATTAGTAGACCACTCACAATAATTAATAGATCATACAATTCTTATTAGATAATATACAATTACCAGTAGAATACACATAGTAACCAATAAGGTACACACAATCATCAGTAGACTACACAAAGTAATCAAGAGGTCACACTTAGTTTCCAATATACCAAATAACATATTTATTAGATCACATACAATGATTACCTGACTACACATAATTACCAACAGACCACACACAAAGTTTCAAATAAAAATATATAAAAAATTAATTAATAAAAATTTTCATCTTAAAAATTATATTTAAAGAGAATAAACAAATAGGCCAGGGTCATTAAAGTCCCAGCAAAATGATTAAAAAAAACTATTGAAATTAATTTCAAAAAAGCACCATTAAAATACAAATAAAGAGAAAAATTAAGCGGATCAAACTTACGATGTTAAAAGAAATATAATAAAACCAGCCCAACACGGATGACAACCAATCAATTAGACTATGATTATTTTTTTTTTGGCCAAATGGGGAAAAAAAAGTCTTATACCAAAAAAAAAAAGAAATTCATAAAAATTTGGCTAAAAAAACGAAAAGAAATTTGTAAAAGAGTTCAGTGTCTTACAATTTATTTGGATCATTAGATTAAGTTGTATGAATGGTTAGATTTCCTTTTAAAAAATTTTATTTAATTCTTAATTCTCATTAGATTATAATTTAGAAGTTATATATATATATATATATATATATATATATATATATATCAAACAAAATTAAATAGGTTTATAAACAGTTAAACATATTTTTATAGAAAATTAGATAGTGTATTTTTAAATACTTTTTTTGACTCTAGAATAAAATTATATAAATGTTTATACATTACAATAAAAATAAATCAAATAAAATATATCAAATAAGATATTTTTTTAAAAAATATCATATTTTTATTTATATTTATTTTTAAAAAATAATGATAATAAAAAATTTCAATCTTTATATTTTTTTTAATATTATTCATAATTTAATAGTCAATTTAAATATATATATATATATATATATATATAAATAAAAATAATTTTTTAAAAAATATATTTTATTTAAAGTATTTTATTTGATTTATTTTATTATAGTAATAAAAATTCAATATTGTACAGGCACAACTAATTATATAATTTATATAATTTGATGGATATATATTTTTTTAAATTTGCTTTTTTTTATGGCCTGAATTTTTTTCTTAATGCCGGATTAATAGTTATTTTATATTTTGGGGAAAAAGAAATTCATACAATACATGAATGATGCCCATCCAATTTTGAAGGAAAAGTTGGTCAAAGAAGTCAAGTTGTCTTCTGGCGTTTTGTGTTTATTGATCCTTTTAAAAATAAGGTTAGGCTTGCATGGATGGGTGAGAGGAAAAGATCGTAATCATGTGGGCCTCCAACCAATGAGCCACTATAATTTACAAATCAATCATTTATAATTTTATTATGACATTAATTAATTTTGTAAGTTGTTTTACAATTTCATCCTTTTGTATCAGAAACAAATATTAAATAAGAGTATTTTAAGAAATAATACATATAATTATTTAAAAAGTGAGAAAATGAATTATAATTTGGGAAATCTAAATTAATTGATGTGTTAATTGCAATAATTTTATTTTCAAAAAAC
>CAOJBK014035875.1:0-10773 GCA_948294925.1 Codiaeum variegatum | reverse complement strand
AATCCTTTGATCCCGAAGCATCGAAAAAAGGTAAAATCGGTACAATATAATTCTTTCTCTGAATTAACTATTTTAATCCCTTTAGAACTAAATTAAGGCAATTTTATCACAATTTAATTTTTAAGTCCTTTAATATGATTTATGGCATGTTTTAATGAAAATCTATTTTTCATAAAATGAATCCAATCAACGCCTAAAATGAACTTAGGTAATCAATTCACATGTTTCAAAAATATTTTTATTAATTGAAATCTAAAATGATTTATAGCCTTTTGATTAATGATTTTATAACTTATAATTGGTTAGCTACTGAACATCCAAACCACCCATTGCTATCAGAACAACCCCACTCTTTGCGAGAAGGGAGAACGACGTGGAATTTGATTCCCATTCAAAGGGATACGCTAGTAACTTCAACTCCAAAACTCCAATTATCTTCCTTTTACTATATTTTATTTTATTTTCATTATTTATATTGCTTTATTTCATTATCATTATTATTGGAATTTGGTTCTGTATTTGGGGAATGTTTGCTCCTCCTAGATCATAAGACTAGAGGGGAGATCCCCTAATTTCAATTAATTTTGCATTTGTAATTTTATTTCTTTCTTTGGAGTGTTGTGCCTTCCCTAGAACCTGAAATGGGCTAGAGGAAGGACCCCTGGAAAATTATGTCTTTACTGCTTTATGTGATTGTTACTTGCATTATAGCATGTTCATGCATCATTTTGGCCTGCTTAACTATTCATGCACATAATATCTTCTCTTCCATACACAAAAACCACTTTTAACCGAAATCATACTGTTTAAGCCAAAAGTTGTTATGTAAAATGGTAAAAACTATTTTCATAAACATTGCTTTATCAGGTCATAAATCCCCGAACCCCATTTGGTTCAAATGAACAACTTTTTTCATAAATTTGGATAAAATATTCTTTTCTAAAAATGGAGTTAATTCAAATGGTTTCTAATCACCTTAGAAAAAGTTTTTTTTTCTTAAAGATTAAATGGTGACTCTGCACACTTTACACACCACATGCAAGTCAATAAACACATGTGGATGCATATATATGGGACCCGTCCACAACCATTGACGCCATGCGCAATCCGACTCCCCGTGGTCGGTTTCCTTCGAGTTGCAAGCTTGGAGGCATGCTAGAAGTTTTCGCGAGCCACTTAGATAGGGCCTCACAATTGGTGACTCCATTGGGGATGTTTGGAAAACTGACAAAAACTAAGTGGATTATTTTCTAAAAAATAATCTTTTAGCTTAAACTTATATAAAAGTAGGTTTCATGCATCACTTCACATGCTCCCTTATCTTAGGAAAACTCATATAGAGAGTAACATCAAGTGAGCTTCCCTCCTTGGGACTTATTTACCGATAGTCAAATCATCCAACTCTAAGGCATATCCTTCGATCCTTTTGATTGGGATAACGAGGTAGCACGTAGCCATTAGACCTACGCGAATTTCTTTGATTCATATATAGTTAGGTATATCACACCTCTAGTCATTAGGGAACCTCAAAACCACCAAGCTATCATGTAATGATTAGAGTTAACCTTAGGTCCTATGTACCCTAAAGGATGCTAAATATTACTGTCATCATGAAACCTTTTTTATTCATGCATACAATGCTTGCATCACCATATCCAAAACACTGAAGTTAGACAAAGTGAAACTTTTCTAGACAATCCTTTAAGCCTAACACCTACCTTTTTTATTAAAAATCTGCCTATTACTAGGTCCAAAATTATTTTTAAAGAGCTGATACCCCATTTTCTTATGTCTCAAAAGGTCAACATGTCAACTAGAGACAACACCACCATCAATACTGCAACTGATGCCACATCTACTAGCACTATTGCTGCTCTGCGTGCTCCATCTACACCATCGATTCCTCCTAATGATATTGCCAAAATGTTTTCTGAGATCATGAGAAGACATGATGAAGCCCTGAAAACTCAAGATGCAATCCCAAGCATAGACTATAATGGGCAAAGTCTAACCAATGCTGACCTAGTTCGAACTGCAAGTTGTTAATCCCACTTCCACCACATCAAATGCAGGAAAGGAAGTTTTGGCTGATGAAGTCATTGTCCTGAATCCATAATCTAGCCATGGAAACAACACCTCAGCTACCACTACCATGGATCCTTTTCCAAGAGGGGTTGAAGATTATCCAATCCTCAAATATATGGCTGAAATGTATGAGGAGATGGACTAGACCTTGAAGGCATTGAAGAAGAAAGAAAATGTTTTAGATGTGAAGGCCTTGAGTCCTTTTCCTAATGAAAGGATTTCACTCAAGTTTCAGATGCCAAGCTTTGAAAAGTTTGATTGCACTACCTGCCCCGGTTCTCATCTGAGAATTTATGATGGGACACTCCACCCCTTAGGAGCGAAAGGTAAGCTCCTTACACAGCTCTTCCAACAGTTGCTCACTGGTGCAGTTTTGAGTTGGTTTATCTAGTTAGATGACTCCAAGAAACTGACCTAGGAGTCAATATGTACTGCATTTGTAAAATAGCATTCCTATAATTAAGAAATTGATGTTAAGAAAAGAGATCTTGAAATAGCTAAATAGTTGCCAAAAGAGACATTTTCTACTTTTATCACTAGATGGAGGAAGAAAGCCTCTTAAATGGTAAACGACCATCAGAATCTGGACAGGTTGACATCATTGTCAAACTTTTGGTACCCATGTACCAAGATAGAATGATAACATAGTATCTACTTGATTTCAAAGAACTTATGAATGTTGGCACTCACCTAGAAGATGGGGTTGAATTTGGCCTCATCAAAGATGAAACTCATACCTCATCCTCATGATTTAAAAAAATTGACAATACTTAAAAGGAAGGTAGGGTTATTGCAATATCAGCCCGCAAGCCTCTTTAGATAAAATGAAGGGAATTCACTAATCTAAAGGGAATAAAACTAAGTTATATCCTAAAGCAATGCCTAGAAAAGGGCGCCTTCTGGCCACTAGCACCTAAGCGCATTCCAAACCTGCTACCAAAGAACTTTAATATGAATGAAACTTGAAACTACCATCAAGGGCCTTGGCACAAGACTGATGATAACATAGCCCTTCGTCATAAGATACAAGATCTCATTTATGCAAATAACCTCTTGCTACCCACTGTGAACATTGGCACAAATCCCCTCCCTGAAAACTCAAAACGGGCAACTTAGGCAAAAGTAAGATCTTAATAAAACAAACAAAAAATCAATGTATTATTCATCTTTTGGAACATCTAAAATAAGATATTTAAGATAGAAAAACAAAAAATAGACAAAATAAAGTCTTATTCTAAAAAATCAAAATCTAGACTCAGTCTCAACCCTCAATCACGTCAGAAGAGCATATCATTTTGCCTTCTCCTTTGGCTAGCAAGTCTCGATGCACCACTCAGTGTACTCAGATAGCTTGCCATAATCATCACATGGGACCAGCTAATATAATGAAAGAGAATAACTTTAGCTACTGGATCATTCACCATAGTTGCCTCAAAAAAAGGGTCATCTAAGGGCACATCCTGAGCATGTCCTATTTGACGAAGGACTCTGGTAGCCTGATACCAAAACACATACTTGAAACTAAGTAGATACATATACTTATACCCCTGACTCCTTGGTATGAACTGTTTGATGGTAGAATACCGCTCAGGCTCCCATAGTAAATCCGAAGGACTCAAATCCATTAGCTAGTTAATATGTTCCTTCTTAGAACCAAAATAGATAACAATCTTCTAAGAATGATACCACGAGGAAGAATAGTCCAATCTATCAAGCCCATGAACAATCTTAAGATGATCTCTCAGTCAGATTTGAGTGTAAGGGTCAGAATACCTGGAGCAAAATGGGACTAATAGTTCAAGGTTCTTTTGAGTTATAATAATGGTCAAGGCTTAACAGTGTTTCAGTTAAAATCATACCCATAATCGACTTACCTTCACCCATTTAGGGTATCAGCTCAGCTACTCTTACATCCCCCATCCAACTGGGCCCAGAAAAATATAGCCCGTTGTGAATCCAAAAGCTTAGGCCTTCAGTCTCTAGGCCATCCAGGTGGAGTAATCCTTTGATTCCTCCCAAAATATATGGGATAATACAGGCAAGTCCACTAAATTATCCTTCACCATGTCTGAAGCTGCTTAAATGCTCAAGTCCAATAATCTCTTGAATGAGTTGAAATAGCCTACCCGCTCAACTAGAACGGCTAGTCAGCATCGGGGTCCATCCCAAGAAAAAAGGAAAACTTATCAAAAGTTGGAAACATCTCATCCATACCAGCCTTGAAATGAAACACATGATCAACAGGATCCTAAAAATGAATATAGGAATTCAGAAAATCCTACTCTATCCAAATACCTCTAAGAGTTAGCAAAGTTGCCATACCGTATTTTCCCTGGTTGATCCGACTCACATTGTCCAACTTCTGGCACCACCCATGCATCGTATGATTGAAAAAAGGGTTCCATGTTATGGGAAAAAAGAAAAGAAACTAACTTTTTTTGTAAAATAATTTCACTCCTCGATGATTTTCAGAGTAAAAAATTGAATTTCATACTCCTATTTATATTGACATGCAAATCGAGACAAAAAACAGAGTTCGAAAGGGTGAAGCAAGCACCCAGGACAAAATCCACACATTTTGACCTAAACGCATGCGTTTTGCTAATATGTATGCATTTAGGGGGCTGCACATGCATTTTGAGCCTGGAGCATGTTCGAGCTACCATATGGTGCATGCTGATTCAGCCTATCGAAATGATTCGTTCCGACCCGATCTGATTCCTTTTTTGCTCAATTTTCATCCCAAAAATTTTCCAAAACTAATTTTTTCAAGAGAAGATTATTTTCGAAAGTAATTTTCCAAAACTAATTTTTTCAAGAGAAGATTATTTTCGAAAGTAAAAAAATCATGAAACCAAAAAAAAATTGAAAATTTTCTGAAATTTTCGTAAAAATTAAACTTAAATTTACTAACAAAAATCTGAAAATTGCTTTTACAAAAGCCCACAGCTGGAGCCCAATACAATAAAAAACATATAAAAATAGCATTCATCATCCCCAGGATCAGTTTCCTCTACTGTTTCCTCTTCAGGATCAGCCCGTGATTTGCATCGTCAGACGACCCTCTACTCTAGCCGGCTCCTCAGAAAGGGTAGTTCTCAAGCTTAATATGGCCCTCTAGTAATTATCTACACCCTGGACAAAGAATAAATTGAGAACCTGCAAAGAATATATAAAAATCAGAAACTACCAAAAGAAAGGGTATAACCAACACAAAGACTAAAGAGAACACCATATTTGGAATCTAGGCAAAGTTCGCTCTCTATATCCCCAATAAGTAGTTGTTGCAGAAATAGTGGATATGACTAGCGCCCGTCGCATCAGTGTAAGGGACGTAATCAGCCATCTGAGGTAGCCCGTGCCAAGACTGACTAGTACTGGCTGGCATGCTGGAAGAAGAATCTCCCATACTTGAAGAACTAGAACTCTGAGGGGGAGCAGTCAGGCGACTGCTCCTACTACGAGGCCTCTATCTCGAAGGCATAGAACTTCCTCTCCTATCATGATCATGGTTAACCCAAAGCGGGGGCATCCCAACCATCAGATGAGATGTTATGAAATTCGGGTAGGAGGCATCCATCAGTAGGTAGTCCTCTTGAGCTCTCCCCACTTGCCAGTAAACCTAAAAAGCAACAGGCATCGGCTCCCTCATCATTATGAGAGGGTTGACAGACATAACTCTCTCCTCGGTCGACTAAGCCATCACTCACTCCCAGAGGAAGAAGTCCATCAGAGAAGTAGAGCAGAATAGAATCTGCCTCTCAGTAGCAGTAATACCAACAAGATCAAGATCCATATTCCTTAGGTCAACCATGTTGAAGGGGTTCCAGACAACCTGAAATCATTAAGGTAGTAAATCAGAAATATGCAAAAACACGAGTAAAAGTTGTTAGAAAATACCTAAGCAAAAGTCGTCAGAATGCGCTGATAATAAGAAAAGGAAAAGACATCCTAAACAGAGACCCAAAAGTACCTACACCACATCCTCCCTATTGGAAAGGGAAGCTGGTCCATTGGCTTAATCCTAGGTGAAATGGAACCAATATGGGAGAAAGCCCAAAGCTACAGAAAATAGATACATAAGCAGTTCAAAAAAATGAATAAAACACCAAAGCAAATGGAATAAGAGGGTAATAATGACCTCCAACACAATGCCAGTCCCTAGAAAAGCTGCCTAAACAACTTTGGACAACAAATCCATCCCTCTGTATACTACAACCATAGCAGCTCTAGCCCATTCAAACTCTCATAGCTCTCTCAAGTCCTCCAGTGAAGCTAGGATCCTCATATCAACCTAGCCAGATTCATTATACAAAAATATGGTCGACAGGATGATCAGTAAGCAAACCTTGGTGCACTGATAAATAGTATAGTCCACCAAGTTCATCTAAGACAACAAATTAAGCAGTACAGTCCTCATAATATGCTTGTGAGGATTGCATGCCAACTGCTCCCCTAGCAAGTTACCCAACACGTGGCGCTGAAGCGGTTGAATGTCAAAAGTAATTGGCCAACGCCCGAACCATATGCCAGTCAAACATGACCACTTTAAGGGAGTCATCATTATCTCTCCCACTGGAAAATGAAAAGTATTGGTGGTATGCCACCACCTTTCACCAAGGGCGTACATCAAGTTACTATTAGGGGAAAGCCTAATATCTAAACTCAGCCATCCCATCAGGTGGGCCAGAGCTATGTGCTCAGTAATATGCTCATGAGCACCTAAGAAGACTATCACATCACCTAAACATGATCTACCACCTCTCTTGCTAAAAGTGCCCTCCTATAGGTATGCATTCTGTTCTATTATTTTCAATTCCCATTTTTCGTTACTAATTCTATTTTGTTTTTGGCATAAAAATAAAATGTGAATGTAAAAAAAAATGACATAAAAAATAGAGAAAATACATATCCTCGAAAATCCAAGCCAGCTAACATGCACCTAACAGTCCTCCAGTAAATCAGGGTTTGTGGGCTTAGGTGGCTCTTCTCTATCAATCAGTAAATGGTCAATAGTGTCTCACTCTGGTAGCTGAACTGCAATAGAATTAGATGAGCCTGCAGATAACTTAGGTATCCTGCCAAGTAGTTCCTCCAAGGTAAAACTGATCTGCGGATTATCGACAATGTCGTCAAGTGGATGGGCGGTAAAATCCAGAATCACTTCCCATTCCATGGATGCACTCAGCCATGCTTGAAAATATCAATCGGTATCAAACAAAACTTCTCTAGGAACTAGAAAGATAGAAAGGTAGAAGGTGAAACTCTAAAAGCAAAAGTGAAGAAATTAGAAGTTTTAAGTGAAAATGAAAGCTTCAAGCCCTTTTATAGGCAAATCCTCAACTACTGCATTAAATTCATTCACACTTAACATTCAGGTTTTCACAAAAATGACTACTAAATGGGGCAACTGTGAACCCTAATTTTGGCACCATTAAATAATACTAGTCCAATGGATCTATCCATGCTCAATTTGGATTTCAAATGGACCCAAAAAACTGAATTGAGTCAGACCGAGCTAAACCTAGAAAATTGAGCCCAGAAACTCAAGTCTAAAATGATAGGTCGAGCACACATTTAAGAGCCCGCACATGCATAAAATAGTTTGCTCATACATATTTGCTATCAAGCATGAGTGAAGCCACTCACGCGTACCAACCTATCTCGCACATGCTTCTGCCCCCTCACGAATGTGTTTTGCCCAAAATGCACATGTTTTATCTTTAGGGTTTCTGGCATGATACCCTATAAATTTAGCATTTTTCATAACATAAACAAAGTCTTTTTGCAACTGACTTTCAGACGTAATTAACCACACTTTACAGCCTCTAAACATGGCAAAATTACTTCCTAAACACCACAATCCTTCCCTAATCAATCTAAACTTTCAGAATTTCAATGGTTCCTACCAGTTTAGAAGTCCAGTTCAACCAAACAGTCTCTAATGCTCTCAAACATAATGGTGACTCATTTAGGCTTCATCAAACCCTTCAATCCTCTGATCCTAAAGCCTAAAAAAGAAAAGGTAAAATCGGTACAATATACTTCTTTATCTGAATTAACTATTTTAAGCCCTTTAGAATTGAATTAAGGTAATTTTATCAGAATTTAAATTTTAAGCCCTTTAACCTGATTTAAGGCATGTTTTAATGAAAATCTATTTCTTTTAAAAAAAAAACAATTCCATTCAAACCCTATAATGAACTTAGGTAATCAATTCACATGGTTCAAATTAATTTTTATTAATCGAAATCTGAAATGATTTATAGCCTTTCGATTAACAATTTTATAAATTAAAATTGGTTAGCTATGAATATCCAAACCCCCCATTGTTATCATAACAACCCTACCCATCACGAGAAGGGAGAACGACTTGGGGTTTGATTCCCATTCAAAGGGATATACCAACAAGCCATTTCATCGCTTCAACTTAAAAACTCCAATTTTCTTCCTTTCACTATATTTTATTTTATTTTCATTATTTATATTGCTTTATTTCATTATCATTATTATTAGATTTTGGTTTTATATTTGAGGAATGTGTGCTCCTCCTAGATCATAAGACTGAAGGGGAGATCCTCTAATTTCTATTAATTTTGTGTTTATAATGTTATTGCATTCTTTAGGGCATTGTGTCTTCCCTAGAGCCTGAAATGAGCTAAAGGAAGCACCCCTAGAAAATTCTATCTTTACTGCTTTATGTGATTGTCACTTACACTATAGCCTATTCATGCATCATTTTGGTATGCTTAACTGTTCATGCACCATAATATTTGTTCATGCATACAAGAAAAGCATTTTTAATTGAAATTGTATTATTTTAAGCCAAAAGTTGTTATGTTAAATGGTAAAAACTATTTTCATAAAAAATTTTTTATCAGGTTATGAATCCCCAAACTCCCTTTGGTTCAAATGAATAACCTTTTTCCTAAAAAATATTCTTTTCTTAAAATGGAGTTAATTCAAATGGTTTCTTAATCACATTAGAAAATTATTTTTCTTAAAGATTAGGTGGAGAATCTATACACTTTACACACCACGTGCACGCTAATGAACACATATGGATGCACAAATGTGGGACCCGGTCACAATCCGCGACACCATACTCAATCCAACCCCCCGTGGTCAGTTTCCTTCAGGCCACAAGCTTGGAGGTGTGCTGGAAGATCCCATTAAAGGATGAAATGCAAGTCGTGCAGCGAAAGCTAAAAAGAAAGTGATTTTATCGAAAATCCGATGTGACTCGATTTTTTATTTTCAAAACGTTTTACAAAATCATTTACCATGCCAAAACTCTTTTAGCATGGTTGGTTTAGTTATTTATTAAACTCTTTAATAAATACCTACACCTAGATTTGGACCCATATTCATATCAAGGATACTAAACCAATTATTGTGTAAAACACAATAGCAACAAAGGAGGGATTATATGTATTAAATACCTCAACTCCCTACTTCGTTTAGCTCCTAAAGTACGAAAGCCTCTAGCTTGACTCACACTGAAGCTTTCCTGATATCTTGTGTCTCCTTTTCTACTTGAAGAAGCTTGAACCCTCTCTTGGTTGCCCAAATGTTTTGTTCTTACTTAAGAACTTTAAACCCTTGGGGATTTGTTTGGACTTAGAACTCCACACATACTCCTTCTTAAGGATTTAGAAGTAGAGTTTATAGTTAAAGAACTCTTCTTTAAAAATAAACTCACTCTCACTAAAATGGTGTGTTGATTTGAACTTTCTCTCTCTAACTCTTAGAGAGCTTCTCTCTCTTGTTCAATGAGGAAGAAGATGAATAATGTTGATGTTCAAATCTCTTAGACAAAAAGTTGATAACCCACTTCTTATATACCCATGCTTCTTCCAACCAAACTTCTTTAAATTAAGGAAGAGTTAGTGAAGATGATGGTTACTTGTACTAGAATCCATTTGACTTAATTGATTAAGTAATTAGTCAATTAATCAACTTAATTAGCATAAGTAATTAGTAGGAATCACTTTAGCCAATAATTAATTACATCTCATGTAAATTAATTGTGATTTACCTTAGTCTATATTAATTTAGTCATGCCCATTTGTATCTCATTCAAACTATTACATAATTTAATTAATCCCTCTATAAATTAGACTTTAAGATATGCTAGCATCTTTGTAAATTTAATTACAAGTCTAACCCAATCATTGTCAATAATTAATTAAACTCTTTAATCAATTATTAATATTGTTAAAAACTAAGCCATGGGAATAGGTTTATGGTGTGTGACTTACTAGGTTCATGTTCTAATTAGCAATGGAATAAAGAAAACTCTTTTCTTCCCACCAAGTATGTAATCCATAAATCATACTTAGTCCCATAAGTCATGAGTGATGTCTAGCATAACATATCATGACTACCTAATTAGAAATGAATGTCGGTGATTGTATACTTGACATTGCATGGATCTCTTGATTATAATTACCATGCATTTGAAGCCCTTCATTACGGATTCCTAATCTTAGCTAGGGTCATGGAATAGTCAAACCCTATATGCTAAATTATGTGACTTCTATCCAGTTCTAATTCTTGATAAACCAATTCTTACTAGAAACTCTTTCTAGTGAATCTTTACTACCTTGGCCAAGGATTTGTGAATCGAGAACAACCAGAAGTCATAGGATTCCTTCCATGTTTACCCAAGTTAATGAATTCTTTCTT
>CAOJBK014034790.1:0-11052 GCA_948294925.1 Codiaeum variegatum | reverse complement strand
TTTCAGACATACCATTTTGACTATGGCATTCCAAAAGATTTATTTATAATATTATGCCATTTAACTTTAAGAAGTTTTAAACTTTGTTCTAAAGTATTTACTCCTTCGATATCATTGATGGTTTAAATACATTTAGACTTTCATTTTTCAACTTTGTTCATGAATTATTTGAACTCTTCAAACAACTCATGTCTATGTTTCATTAAATAAACTTACTCTAATCTTGAATGATCATCTGTAAATAAGATGAAACATAGATACCCTCCTTAATTCATTTCTCTAAATGGAACACATACATTTCATGTATGAATACAAAAATTTATTTAGTTCTTCCATTTTGTCTAACAAAGGGTGACCTAGTCACTTTTGCCTTTGATACAAGAATCCTAAGTTAGAGTAGGTTCACTTCTGTCATGGTCTAGGATCCCCATATTTTCCAACTTTAGAATCTTTATCTTTGGCTAAATGACCTAGTCTTAAAATCTGAGTTAAGAACTCATACTAGTCATAATAGTTAAAGAAACAATGTTTTAATGACATTAGGTGCATACAAAATGTTTTTCAACAAAACATGATATCTCATATCAATAGGGTTTAATCCAATAACCTTGAAGCAAAGCTTTTTCCATTAATTGGATTGCCTCCTTTTCTCCAAACTCTTATTGTTTGCTTTTACCTTCACAAGGTTTATGCAATCAATAAATGAACTATATGGAATATCTGAAGTAGAATAATTGAAAAATGTACCCTTTTCAAGGTCCATTAATCTTTTACTCTTGTTATTGTCTTTAAAGAATTCTAAATACCTTTGAAATCATACTTCTAATATCCAAAGCAATGGAAACACTTTCCTTTTCTAATTGAGAAGCTTCCTTTGTAGATTTTTTTAATCCATACTTATCTCATAAGTTAGGATAAATTATAGGTTCCCAACTAATCCACAAAGCTTGGCCCCATGAGTTTTTATTCACTTGTTATACTCATTTAGTGGATGATATTCGTTCATGTTATCAAACTAACTATAGAAAATATTAAGATTGTTTTATTTTATGTGAAATGTAAATGCACTTTTTGATTTGGTCTTTAATCATAATAGTACTCCCACTAACTTAGTAAATCCTACACTTCCAAGTAGGAAACGGAGATTCCATTAGGGTGAATATCTAGTGGGTCGATTGAAATCTTGCAAGTGAACAACTCTTGTTCATCAATTCCCATAAGCTACACAATGTCTTTCTAAGGATTGATTCTTGCAAGTGAATAACTCTTATTCATCACATCTTATGAAATCCATAGGTCTGTCCATGCTCACCACCCTAAATGATGACTTTGGGTTCAAAGTCTCAGAATATTAGAATTTTTGTAATTAGGGCTCGATTCTTGTGATGATCATTACAAGGATTTATATAGGAATCTCCATAATAGTTTCCTATTTAGGATTCTATGCCTATTCAGAAGGATAATCTTTTGAGAATCAAGATAAGATCCAACTTCCTATTTGATAAGATTCCTTATGAGATTCTAAGGATAATGCTTATATCTACAAGACAATCTAAGGTACTATGTCTGAATGACTTAAGTCCTTACATCTAGACTACTTGATTGGTAGCATGTTTGAGCTAGCCTGAGATGCCTCTTAGGTTGGTTTTAATGGTGTTGATGCATGAGCACATTCAAAGTGATTAAACTTTTTAAACACCTTTTTTATATAATGAGATTGAGATAAAGATATGTTGTCTTTCTCTCTACATATTTTAATTCTTAATATGACATATGTTAATCCCATTTCTTTCATAGCAAAATTGCTTGAAAGAAATGCTTTTACTATTTAGCTTATTTCAAATCAGTACCAAAGATTATCATATCATCTCCATACAAGCAAATGATCACTCATTTTCCATTGTTGGACATACTATACACACATTTATCATATTCATTTATTTTATATCCATTAGTAAGTACAACTTGATCAAATTTTTATTGTCATTACTTTGGAACTTGTTCTAATCCATATAAAGATTTAACAAGTTTGCATACTTTGTGCTCTTGTCTAGGAACTAAAAACCCTTCGGGTTGTTCCATATATACATTCTCATTGAGTTCACCATTTAAGAATGTAGTTTTTACATCCATTTGGTGAATAACCAGTTTGTAAAGTGATGCCAATGCTATCAAAAGCCTAATTGTAGCTATTCTTACTACTGGTGAATATGTATCAAAATAATCTATTCCTTGCTTTTGTGTAAATCCTTTGTCATCAATTGAGCTTTGAATTTATCAATGACTCCATCTACCTTCATTGTCTTTTTGAAAATCCAATTACACCCTATGGGTTTAGAGCCTAGTGGAAGATCTACTAATTTCCAAGTTTTATTTCCCGTAATTGAGTCCATCTCATCATTAATTACTTCTTTCCAAAAAGATGAATCTTAAAACTTCATTGCCTTTTCAAATTTTACAGGATCAGCCTTTGCATTAAGGCAATATGGAATGTGCTTACTTATTTGTTCCCATGTTCCTTCCACTAGGAACATAAAGAAATCTGGATCATATGTTTTGCTTTTCTAACTCTTTTACTTTTTTGAAGTTCAATTACTTCTTTTTCTTCTTTTCTTTCATAATTTTTCTTTTCTTTTATTGATTTGAATCTACTTTTATAAAAATAGCATCCCTTGAATCTATTACAGTATTAACTAAAATTGAATTATTAGGTTCTTTTACCATGAACCTATAAACCTTACTATTTTATGCATAACCCAAAAAATGAACTCAATTCCTCTTTCATCCAATTTTTTCCTTTTGGGTTCTGGAATTTTTACAATAGTCCTACAACCCCAAATTCTCAAATAATTAAGGTAAGATTTCTTTTAATTCCATAACTCATATGGAGTTACTGCATTTTCTATTAGGAGCTCTATTTAAAATATGACATTGTTAATAAAGCTTCACCCCAAAATCTATTACTTAGTCTAGAATTTGAGAGCATAGCATTAACCATTTCTGTAAGCACTCTATTTTTACATTATGCCACACCATTTTGTTATAGTGTGTAAGGTGCAATAGTCCCATGAATTATACCAATGGACTCAAAGAAACTTGGATTATAGTATTCCCCTCTTTTGACTGTTCTTAAACATTTAATAAATGATTTAGAATGTAATTCAATCTTTACTTATAGATCTTAAAATTTTCAAGCACTTCATATTTTGATTGTAATAAATAAATATAACAAAATCTAGAAAAATCATCAATGGAAGTGGCATAATATTTCTTTCCATCTATTGTAGGAGTATCATATAAATCACAAATATCACTATGAATAAGGTTAAGCAAATTGGTTTTTCTATCAACTCTAGGGAATGGATTTCCAGTTATTTTAGTAAGCATGCAAGTAGAACATTTTTCAACATTTTTATCAAAGTAAGGAATTAAATCTAATTTCACCATGTCATTCATTTTTCTAAAATTAACATGTCCTAAACGAAAATGATATTAAAAAGAGTCAACCATTTAAGTAGAAATAACTTTATTATTATTAATAATATTAAGCTTAAACATTTCCTCACACATGTAGCATTTTTCAACAAAGACCACATCCTTAGATAGAATTAATTTTTCTCCCTCAAGTATAAGTTTTTAATCAAACTTATTCAGAATACTACCAGACACAAGTTTTTTTTTCTAATTAAAAAAATAGACATTTGTAAGAATTAGAACTTTTCCAAAATTGAATTCAAGTTCAACAACTCTAATGCTTTTGACCTGTGCAATAAATGCATTTCCCATGTAGAGAACAATCTCATCATCCACCAGTTCAATACTTTTGAACAAGTTCTAATCTTTGCACACATGTCTAGTAGTCCCATAATTAATCCACTAGGAATTACTATATTCAAGGGCATTAATTTCAGAAATCATAGCAACAAAATTTCCTTTCACAACATCAGATGCATAGTTCTTTTTCTTATTTTTCAAATAATGACACCCCTTCTTGTAGTGTCCAAGTTTGCCACAATAAAAATATGCACTTTTCTTCTTTTCTTTTGTTTTGATTATTTTTGAAATTGGTGGACTAATTGAACTTCTTATTTCCAGCCTTCCTAGATTGTGCTTCCTCCATCACATAGACCATTGAAACATAAGTATTCTCCTTTTGTTTTCTTCTTGAATACAATACTTCTCTTCTATGCGAATATGGTTAGCAAGTTCCTCAAAGGACATATCTTCCTTTTTATGTTTAGGAGGAAGTTTGTCAATCATAGAGGAAACAACAATGGTCTCATCCATATGCATATTATATTGTTTGAAATTATTAAGAAGCTTTTCAATCTCATGCAATTGTTTTGTGATAGATACCATTAACCATCTTGTAATTATTGAATCTAGTAATAAGAAATTTCTTACTTGTAGCATCTTCTTTCATGTACTTAGCTTCAAGTTTCTCCCATGAATCTTTTCCTGTAGTCACATTCTGGTAAATATCAAATAACACATCTGAAATACCATTCAAAATGTGACCCCCTACATATCTCATCATCATTGTCCCATTTCTGCCTTGTACGTGTCTGTTCTAGTGTCTCGTTCTCATTTTCAACTGGTTTGGGAATGTTTCGGACTTAAACAACTTTTAGGTTGTGTTTGTTTAGCAAAGTTGGACATGACATATCAGACTTGTCTACTGTTTGAGCTATTTTTAAGTATGAACAAGACTGGATAGAAATCACATCTTATCCAGTCCCACCTCCTGATTTCAGTGCTTCCAGTTTATGGAGGATTGGCTCGTCCAGTCCATGTACTGAATTAATTTTAAAAAGTGTATTTCAAAATATTTTTCTAAATAAATTTTTTAAAATTATTTTTAATAAATATTATTTTTTTATTTAAAAATATATATTTTAAATTTTTTAGTAATAAAAATTTATCAATAAATAAAAGTTGTTTTAACATTAACAAAAGTTTCTATGACAATATTACTATCTTTTATATTATCAATAAGTAATTTTATTTTATTTAAAAATTTATTATTTTTATTTATTTTCTTCTAAAAACAACTCTTGTAGTATTAGTGACCACACCCAAGCATCCCAACTAGGTTGACACCCTTTTAGCGACCTCTTCATTTACTAAAGAGGCAAATATTATTAAAATAAAATAAAAGAATGTTGCATGCACACTAGCCAAATGCTCAAAACAAAGCTAAGCAGCTACAAAAATTAAACAAAACGGTAGTTCTCCCCGCCACATAAATCATCATAAACTAATCTACTACAAAACAGCGGAGCAGAATGTTACCAAGTCTCCTCTGAACATGATCTGCCATGATTTGCAAGAGAGTCAGCAATACCATTGCCTTCCTTGAAAATGTGTGTGACAACCACGTGCATTTTCTCCAATATTGATAAACATTTAGTCTAGCTAGCCAACAACTTCCAATGGATATCCGTAATTTTAGTTTTAAGCACATGAACTACATAAGTCGAATTGCATTCTAACCACAATTATTTCTATCCTTTCTCATGTGCTTTAATGATTGTATAAATGGCTGCCCAAAGCTTTGCCATAAAACCTGAATCATTTCCTATTGAAAATGAGAAGCATCCTAACTCAAAGCCTCTCTTATCTTAAAAAATACCACAAGAACTTGATAAATTATTAACACAAGATCCATCTATGTTGCATTTAACCTAACTAGAAGGAGGAGCAACCCATGATACTGAAATAACTTTCGGCGCTTTAGCTGGATACCCGTTATATTCAACTGAGAGAGAATATGTCTTTCAGTTATACAATTATGCATTAAACCATACCTAAAAAAGTTACTCTCTATGATGGCCTTTCATATTTGTCTCAAGAACTGATGTATATTAGGCTCTACATCATTGAATATTGCATCATTATGCAAACTCCAAGTGTTTTAGATAACAACAACAATGGCAACATGCCATAAAGCCATAAGCTGTGAGCTAAATGGCTTTTGAAAAGCTTCTTCCACCAGCAAGAGAAGCAAGGTTTGAGTGATAAAAGAATAGCCAAATAATGCTCCTAAAGAATGCCAGATTACCTGCATGAAAGCACAATAAACAAATGAGTGGTCAACACTTTCTGAGTCACTTCTACAAAATTGACAAATAGACGCCATTTGAAAGTCGTGCCTCATCAAAGCATCTTCAGTGGTGAGTTTTTCTAAATAGCTTTTCAGCAAGTGAAGGACCCTGTCGGAGGAATACACACTCCCTAAATCTTACTATACTAGTCTCGTTATACTCCCTTTTAACGTAAAAAATCATAAAACTTATTTGTTGTCACCTTGCCCGTGTCTGAATTAAGCCAAACACAACAATCAGTCGTGGAATGAAGGCCATTAATACTTAAAATTTTATCAACTATTGCTGGGAATGAAATACAAACTGGTTAAAAAATGTGCCATGTGATATTGGATCAAAAATGAGCCATAGAAATAGATACATCAGCTTGTGAAATCTTAAGTAGTTGCGCTAGAGGAGGCTTGATCCAATTATCACACCAAAAACTAAACTTTGAATCAGAACCAAACAACCATAAGGAGTCTCATCTCATATTAGCATGGCAATGTTTAATAGATGACCAGATTGATGAGCTAAAAAAGATGTTCTTTGGAGAGCCATTCCTTTCGAAAAATCACTTGCCAATCAAACCAATTCGGAAATATTTCTCTATAATAAATTTCCAAGCTAACTTGCAAAGCAAAGCCTCATTAAGAGTTTTAAGACGTTTAATTCCCATCCATCCTTCTTTAATAGGTAAACAACAAACATCCCATAAAATTGAAATCAGCTTTTTAGAAAAAATTAAGCCCATTCATAAGAAATTTCTAATTCATTTTTCAAAGTAATGAATTAAATTCATATGCCCTTGAAAACAAAGAGCTTGTGATTACCAAGTTTACCAAGGTTAATTGACCAACTTGAGATAAGCTCGCCCTCTTCCAATTCGAAAATTTGGACATCATCCTATCCATTAATGGCTGTAACCATTTCCTCCTAAGCAACCCAGAAAAAAAGGTACACTTAGATACATCAAAGGGAGAATTCCATAGTGCGTACTTGTCAATTCTCAAAGCTTTGCAGCCCTTCTTGGAGAAACATACTTCCCAAAATACACACTAGATTTACATAAGTTGACCCTTTGTCCTGAAATTTTCCCATATATTTCTAGCACTTGTCTTAAAGTGTCAATATTCCATTTAGTGGCTCTGCAAAAAATTAGAACATCATTTGCAAACAAAAAAAGAGTAGGGAAAGCAATAGCACCAACATTCTTAAGAACCAAGATGCCTAAATCCACCAATCAATCAACTCCCTTAGCTAAGAACTCCTCTACTAGACAAAATAACAAAGGCGAAAGAGGGTGCCTTGACGAACTCCTCTTGAACAACCGCATTGACGAACTCCTCTTTAACAACCAAAATAACCCTTTGTTTCACCATTAGCAATAATCGAAAGCCTTGCTGAATTCATAATAGACGAAATCCAACTATAAAATTTACTAGAGAACCCAAAAGCACCCAGGATATCAATGAGAATGTTCCAATCAAGAGTGTTAAAAGCCTTGATAATATAAATTTTCAAAGCCATATTTCCTCCATAACAATGTCGTTGAAGCAAGTTAACTCCCTCTGAAGCACTATAATACAATTTGATATGGACCTTCCCTTCAAAAACCTTAATTGGTTTTTGAAAATAATGTGAGAGGAAATATGAGACAATCTTTGAACAATAATCTTGCTTTTCACCTTGTAAACAAAGTTACTCAAGACAATCAGTCTAAAATCAGTGATCGTATTTGCCTATAGAATCTTAGGAATAAGGACCATGTTACTAGAATTAAAACCTTCTGAGATGACACATGTGGTAAAAAAAAATATGGCACCACATTACAAACCTCAATGTGAATAATATCCCAAAAGGCTTTATAGAATAGACCCATAAACCCATCTGGACCAGGAGCGCTGCTAGCATCCATACTGAAAATCGTGGCCTTATTTCTTCCTCTATTGGAGTTTTAGTTAATCTAGAATTTTCCTATTATGTGACCATAGTTGGGATGATATTTTTAATACATGCCAGATCAGAAACAACATCAACATCCTGAGAAAACAACTCTTTATAAGATGACAAAAGGTTTTCAATATCATTGTCATTAAAAGAAAGGCTTCCATTAATAATCAGTCCATGAATACTCGTCTTTGCTTTTCTTCTAGCATAATGAGCATGAAATAATGAAGTATTCCTATCACCAGCTTGTAACCATTTCACTCTACTTTTATCTTTCAAAAATAACTCCTGCTGGTTCAGGTGAAGGTCAAGCTTCTCATGAGCTGCAATCTCCATCTTCAAGTGCTCCTCTGTCACACCATTAATTGAAATATTTGATTGAATCTTCTCTAAATCAGCCTTGGCTTGTTCAATATTTACATAAAGATTGCCAAAAATATTAAATAAGAGATTCATGTCCAATTATTCATAAAATCCAATGACACAAAGCTTTATATAATTTGGTTTCTATATGGTGCATCCCACTCTTACACCAAGTATATTTAGCTCCCTTTGAAGGGAATTTCCTGTAAATCACAATCTTTGATAAACCTTCTGAAATCATTACCCTGAAGCTGACAGGTTACCTAAACGTTCATGAGCTCCGAGAACAAAATTAAAATCTCCAAAAATCACCCAATTCGAAGGAGCAGATGAATGAATATCACAAAAATTACCCCATAACATTCTCTGCCTACCAGACTCAACCGAAGCATAAGAAAAACAAAATTTGTAAGCCTTGTTACGAATTGAAAAATACATAGAAATAAATTGCTCCTCCTCCAAGAAATTAATGATCACAAAATCCATCCTATAAAGTAACCAAATGGTAGGAAATTCCCTATTATTTACGTTCACCAGCGATAAATTCAATGAATTCCAAAAAGGAATAGGAATATTATTTAAATCAATCATAGGTTCAACTAAATTAACCATATTTGGAGAATATTTAACACATAAATATCTCAACATCCTCTGATTTTTCGAATTCACGAAGCCTCTACAGTTCCAATAGAGGGCCTTCATAAATTAAGATGTTCTGGAGGTGAGGGTAGGCTTATATTTCACATGTTTTTATTGGCTCTTTTTCCCTTTTATAGCACGAGTAGTAGTCTGCCAATCGTCTTCCTGAAGCTTAATACCTGAATCCATTCTCTCCAGAGCTGACTTAGTCGAAGATGACCCCTCTATATCCGAGTCTGAACCCTCTTTGTCTACAAGGTTTGCCCATTATTCCCTCTGTTCATTTGAACGATCCTGAGCCAGAATAATAGGTTCTACAATGTCCATTACTGCCTCATCATTATGCTATATTGGCAGTCCTTTGGCATTATTATCAGTTTCAATAATTTCAGTTTGCAACCCATCATTAGTCTGATCATTCCCTAGTAGAGGTAGTTGAACATCAGTTGGAACTTCACTCCCTTTTGCATGTTGCCTTTGATTAGCAACCTTCTCCACCAAATCACTTATAATTCTGTCCATAGCTTGTTGTACTGGGATTATGCTGGTGGATGAGAAATTGTCTTCTAGGAAGTTAATTTTCTAGATCTCCCACGCGAAGGAGAGCGTGGCTTGGTAGTCTTCTTCTCCATATTACCCTCTAGAAGATTGTTTCTTCTATAGTTATATGACCTTTGTCCTATTGAATAACACGTACAATAAAATAAAGCCACATTCTCATAGACTATATCCATCCAAAAGGCTTTGCTTTCTCTTTTAACATGTAAATTCTTAGGAACATTGCCAACAAGGTCGACATCAACCAAAAGCCAAGCATAGTGGCCAAAATCTCCTTCAAGAGTCATTTTGTCTATTCGAATAAGACCACCAATACAGTTTGAAATCTCAATTAGAATTTAACAATCCCAATATTCCCAAGGTAAGGAATGTAATCTAACCCACAATTGAGTCGTAAGGATTTCTGCATTAAGGGATCAAAGTCCGAAGCCCATTTTTGTAAGCGTAGAAACCCTGGCTTTAATGCCACCACACCCCTACTCCATACAGCTAATCACACTTCTAGTGATGGCAATAATATGTGGTAATAACCCTTTTCCTAAGGAAATCAATCTCAATTGTTCATGTAAGCCCTAAACTTTGTTCAAAGTTTGCTTAAGATCCGAAACTTTCTATGGGCTCTCCCCTTTATTAAGTGTCAATCTTCTAATCAAAGAGTATTCACATAGCTTAAGCCTTGTAGCCTAATTGCAAAATTTTCACCAAGACAAATCCACCAATATTAGAGATAATGACTTATAAGGGCTAACTTGCAATCGTCGCCTGTGCTTGGTTAGTGACAGCTTGTGAATACAATAATGTTGGTTGGTTCGCATTTGCAGTTATTGCTATATTTTGAGGATTGGTTGTATGTCTAACAAACATCTCTGATGGTGTCAGATACCAATCCAAGAGTGATTGTGGTGGCGAAGAGCCCGCCATGGTTGACAAAGCTCAGATCAGCAGAAAACGTGAGTCACAAGGAGTCTCTCACGTCGTGTAAAATTTTATTTTTTACTTAAATTACAATTAATAAAAAATTATCTATGAATTATCTCAATAAGTATAATTTTATTTTTCAAAACATTTAATATTTTATTTATTTTTTATTTAGATCCAATTAATAATTTTTTTATTTTGATTTATAATTAATAAATCAATCATCTAAAAGTTTTTAGATTTTACTTTTATCATGATACAAATAAAAAATTTACTTTTAAATTAATTTTAGTAAGTATAATTTTTTTATTTACAAAAATTTATTAAAATTATTATAATAGCTTTTATCCAATTCAATCTCAATTGCATCAAACAACAAATAAGAAAAAAATTTGTCATGTCCTGTGGTGTCCAGTTTAAGCAACAAAATGCACCATTAGAGTCACAAGGAGAAAATGCTTCTTCTTCCGCCAATGTAAGAAGTTTCGTCCATCAAACCGCTCCAATTTCACAAAATCAATGGAAATTTTCCTTAGAGTTT
>CAOJBK014034462.1:0-13382 GCA_948294925.1 Codiaeum variegatum | reverse complement strand
AAAATCCTTTGCTGATCATGAATACAACTTAGTGGTCATAGACTACATCATCCAATGGGTTGAAGCTGCACCCTATCAAGTATTGGCTTCCATGAAAGTAGCTCAATTCATTAAAATGAACATCATCTCAAGGTATGGTGTTCCACATGAGATCATCTTTGACAACGGCTCCCACTTCCAAAAAGAGGTAGTCATTCTCTTGAAGAAGGAAAAGATTGAGCATCACAGGTCTTCTCCATACAGACCTCAGACAAACGGCATAGTTGAGGCTGCAAACAAAGAACTGAAAAACATGCTCTAGAAGATTATCAGTAACCACAAAGGTTGGCACCTACATCTGCCAAGCGCCTTCCTCGGGTACAGAACCATATATAATTCAACTACCAGAGCTACCCGTTATTAGCCAATTTATGGAATGGAAGCAGTCCTCCCCATAGAGTTAGAAATTCAGACAGCTAGAGTTCTCCAAGAAACCCAGATCTCTGAACTCGACTTGCAACATGCCTATTATATTTAACTCAATGAAATTGATGAGAAAAGGATGGAAGTGCTTCACTACACACATAACTATTAGATTAGACTTGCAAAGCATTTCAACAAACGGGTTCACATTAGCAAACTTCAAGAAGGTGACTTAGTTCTCAAAGAAATTAAATAATTCATGAAAGACCCTCGAGAGAAATTCAGACCTCCTTAAAGTGGCCCATACATAATCAAGAAAATCATGTCAGGCGGAGGCATCATTCTAATGGATGTCAACGGCAATGAATTCAACCATCTAACCAATCTCGATTAGTTCAAGAAGTACTTAATATAGTGTTCTTATTGTATGAGCATGCATTCAGTAATCATTACCAAACAAGAACTACGTGGACCTGATTCTCCAAAAAAATATATCATGTACTTAGATTTTTGAAAATATCTTTTGTAAGGAGATACGCAGGCAGCCTTGACAAGCACGGTCCAAAGCATTCAATAAAATTTATTTTCATTCTCATTTGGACTCTTTAACATTGCATACAAGAGTTAAAAAGAACAAATAAATATAAAAAAAAAATGAAACCTGCTAAGATGAAAACCCAAATGGGTGGCTTAGGAAAAATTTAGGGTACAGCCTGCTAGGCTAAAAACTAAAAAGGCAATCTAGGGAACAACCAAGGAATCTCGCTAAGTTGAAAACCCAAAAAGGGTGGCATAGGCTAAAATATGAGCTTAAATAATATAAAATGTTTATTAAGGTCATATTCATCTTTTGGAACACCCAAAACAAGGCATTGAAACAGAAAGTAAAAGAAAACACAAATCAAACAAAAGTCTTATTCTCTCTAAAGTCTAAACTCAAACTCAATCTTTGATCTCAGTCAGGAGAGCATATCGCTTGGTCTTCTCCTTTGGCCAATAAGTTTCAATCCACCACTAAAGGTACTCTACAGACATGCTATAATCATCACCAGGAATCACCATAGCCCTCGAATAATCTCTAATCAAATGAGAGAGAACAGATCTAGCCACTATGTCATTCAATGTGGTCACCTTAAACAAAGGACCATATGAGGGCACATCCTAATCATGTCCCATCTGATGGAGAACTGTAATAGCCTGATACTAAGTCACAAACTGAAAACCAAGCAGATACACACACTTGAAACTGTGGCTCCATGGAATGAATCACTTGATAGTATACCAAGCTTCCATAGCAAATCGGAAGGACTCAACTCTAATAGCCAGCTAATCCATTCCTTCATAGAGCCAAAGTGAATGGAAATCTTCCAAGTGTGATACTAAGCAGCAGAGTATTCTAGTCTATCAGGTTCAGAAATGATTCTGAGATGGTCTCTCAGCCAAATCTGAAAGGCAAAAACATAAGTCAGAAAAGCCTCAAATTATGCTAAAATAGACAAGTATGAAAGGGTTTAAATACCTGGAGAAAAAGAAGAATAACAGTCTAAGGGTCCCTAGAGCTATAATAACTATCAAGGCTCATCAATGTTTCAGTGAAAATCATACCCACAATTAACTTACCTTCACCCATCTAGAGCATCTAGAGTATTAGCTCAGCTATCCATGCATCTCCCTGTCCAATTGGGCCCATAAAAATATAGCCTGTAGTCAATGCAAAGCCATAGGCTATCAATCACTGAGCCATCCAAATAGGGTCATCCTTTTATTCCTCCTAAAACATAAAGGCCAACGCAGGCAGGTCAACCAAATCATCTTTCACCAAACCTGAAGGAGCCTCTGTACTCAAATTCAAAAGCCTCTTGAACGAGTTAAAATAGCCTACCCACTCAACTGGAACATTCAGAATAGTCTCAGGGTTCATACCAAGCAAAAAGGAAAATTCCTAAAAATTCGGACACATCTTGTCCATACCAGCCCCAAAGCGAAATACGTTATTAATAGGATCCCAAAACCGTATGCAAGCATTCAAAAATTCTCAATCAATCTTAACACCCGTAAGAGTTGATAAAGTTAACATACCATACTTCCCGAGGTTGATTCTCGGCACTTTGCTCAACTTTAGACACCATTCATGCATCACATGGCTAAAAAAGGGCTCCATGTTGTAGGCAAAAAGAAAAGAAACTGACTTTTTCTGCAAAATAAATTTACTCCCCAGTGATTTTCTGAGTCAAAAGTTGTTTTTTCTACCACTATTATAGTGGCACATGAATCGAGGCAGAAAAATCGAGTTAGGAAGGATGGACATGTAAAACCAGGCAAAACACAGGCGTTTTAACCAAAATGCATGCGTTTAGGGCAAAACGAACACATGCATTTTGCAACATACACATGCGTTTATACTGAAACGCATGCATGAACGGCCAAACACATATGTTGGCTGCCACGTGTCGCGCGCTGACTTGGCCCGTCAAAATGATCTGTTTCGACTCGATCCGATACCATTTTCGCTCGATTTTCAATCCAAAATATTTTCAAATTGAATTTTCTAAGAAAATATTTCAGAAAATGACGAAAGCTAAAAATGAAAAGACACTGAATTTTTCATAAAAATTAAAATTCAAAGAACAAAATAGAAACTAAATTATTTTTACAATAAAGCCCATAACTAGGGCCCAAATATAGTTTACATATAGAAATAGCTCATGCATCATCCTCCAGCTCAAGCTCCTTAACCTCCTCCTCCTCCTCTTCCGCAGGATCAGCTCGTGCACTACGTTGCTTTATAACCCTTTGATCTCATCAACTCCTCAGAATGCTAATCTCCAAGAGTGAGGTGCTCAAATGGTACATCACCCTCTGATGGTTATCTACACCAAAACCGTAGAATAAACCAGGGACCTGCATGGGTCAAACAGAAATTAGAAACTATCAAATAACAAACTGCTACTGAGACAAAGGCCAAAAGTGTCTCCAGAAGCTAATTGAAATCCACTCTGGAAATCTCTAGCGGATAATCATGGCCGAAATGCATAACCTGGCTAACGCCCGATGCATCAGTGTAAGTAACATGGTCAGTGATCCGGGGCAGCTCATGCTAAGGCTGACTGGTATTGGCTGGCACATAGGATGAAGAAGCGTCGATACTTGAAGAGCTAGAACTATGAGGTGCAGCCTGATGACTCCCACCACTATGAGGTCTCCGCCTCACGGTCGCAACACCTCCTCTTTGAGCATGCTCCTACTCAAAATGAAATGGCGACATCCCAACCATCAAACGAGATGTCACAAAGTCTGGATATGAGACAACCATAAGCAGGCAGTCCTCCCAAGCTCTCCCGACTCGCCAATAAGCCTGAAAGGAACTAGACATCTTCTCCCTCATCTATACAGGATGGCCAACAAGCATGACTCTCATCTCAATCGACTGAGCCATCATATGCTCATCGAGGAAGAACTCAATCAAGGAAGTCCAGCTGGGCAAAATCCACCTCGAGGTGGCGGTAACTCCAACAGCATCTAGATCTAAGCCATCAAGATGAATCATGTGGAAGGGTCTCCATATGACCTAACCATGGAAAAAATGAATCAGAAATCCATCATTTGGAATGGGTGAAAAGTTGTTAGAACATACTTGAGTTAAAGTCGCCAAAATGCACTGATAATCAGTGAAAGAGTGGCTATCCTTCTCAGGCAGCTAGGACTCCTTACACCATACCCTCCCTAACGGAAAGGGAAGCTCATTCCACGTCATGATGTTAGAGGCAATAACCTCAAAAGGAGAAAAGGCCTAGAGTTGCAATAAGAAAAGTAGACAAAATTAGTAAAGTCAATAAGAAATAGATAAAAAAAAAAGGAAAGGGAAATATTGACCTCCCTTACGATAGCAGTCGATGGGATAGCAGCCCGGAGAGTATTAGATAAGATGCCCATCCCTCTATATGATGTGGCCAGGGCGGCTCCAACCCAGTCATACTCTCCTAGATCTCCCAAGTCCTCTAGAGATGCTAGGATCTTCAAGTCTACCCAGCCAGCCTCATTATACAGAAATATGGTCGACAGGATGATCAAAATACAAACTCTTGTACACTAGTCAACAATATAGTATACTAGGTTCATCCGGGACAATAGGTCCAACAAATCAGTCCTAGAAATCAAACCTTGAGTGTTGCAGTCCAACCACTCTCCTATCAAGTTGCCTAACTCATGGCGATGTCACCGCTCTACATCTAAGGCAAATATCCTTTTCCCAAAGCATGTCCCAGTCAAACACGCCCACTCAAAGGGGGTCATCATCATCTCACCCACTGGTAAATAAGAGGTGTTCGTAGTCCACCACCATCTCTCAGCTAAGGAATAAATCAGGTTCCTATCTAGGGAATGGTCTAAATCTAAGCTCAGCCAGCCTCTCAAATGTGTCGAAGCAACACGCTTAGCGACAGCCTCGTGAGCAGTCAGAAAAGCAATCAAATGGCACAGGCGTGATCTACCACCCCTCTAGCTAAAATTGCCATCCTACAGGTACGTACTCTAATCTTATTTTCAATTCCCATTTCATTACTAACTCTATTTTTGTGTTTAGCATAAAAATAAAATGCGAGTGAAAAATAATAGCCATGCCGTAAAAAAATCGATACAAAAATAAACGGCATAGAAAAAATAAAAGAGAGATAGAAAACACATACCACAGGGAATTCGAACCAGCTAACATGTGCCAGGTGATTCTCCAGCAAATTTGGATTTGTAGGGGTGTGTGGATGTGGTCTATCCATCATTAAATGATCGGTAGTGTCCCACTCTGCCAGCGGCACTACAACAGATGGCTCTTTAGTCGGGTCAAATACCCCGCCAAATAACTCCTCCTCGATAACACTAAACTGAGGATTATCAACGATGTCGTCAAATGGAGGAGCGATGAAAGTTGGAATTGGCCTTTCTCCAGTGATGCACTCAACTATGTAGACAAGTCTTCCTCCTCCTTGATAATATCAATCGGTATCATCCAAAGCTTTTTCACTGAACCATAAAAGTAGAAGAAGAAAGTTCGAAAGAAAAAGTAGAGAAATGAGAAGTGTGAATGAAAATGAAGTTTTCAAGCCCTTTTAAGGGCAAAACTTTCCACCACCACATTAAATGTGTTCACACTTAGCAGTCATGTTTCCACAAACATGACTACTAAGGGGGGCAACTATGAATCCTAATTTTTACACCATTAAATTCGACGAGTTAACACGCCCCCAACGAATCTGACCTGGTGTAAATCAGACTTCAAATGGACCTAAAATATTGAATTGAATCGAACCAAACCGAACCGGGCCCGGAACCAGGCCCAATGTATTTGCGATCAAACACATGCATTTGTCGCAAAACGCATGAGTTTTGACTAAAATGCATGTGTTTTGACTAAATTGCATGTGTTTTGATTAGAATGCATGTGTTTTGTCCCTTTAGGGTTCTGGCACGAATCCCTATAAATTTACCTCTTTCAAAACAGTTATAGGTTCTATTTTTCCATAGTTTTCTGAATTCTGGAGCATCCTAACAGTTTTCCCAAGTATCTAAACACTCTAAAATGAATCCTAAACACTACAACTTTAATCTAACTTGTTGAAGGTTTTAGTTCTACACTGCAATCATCATAGTTCCAGTCAATCCATAAGCTCACTCATGTCCATTCTAGTTCAGACAGATAGAATTATGTGCTCTTCGAACACAACGGAGACCTTTTTTTATTTTCTCAAGCCTTCCAATCCGCCGATTCCAAAACCCGCAAGCAAAAAGTAGTATTTGTACAGTATACTTCTTTTCTCTTAACTAATGATTATTTTTAAACCCTTTAACACTGATTTGAGGCATGTTTATCAATACTTATTTTTTAAGCCCTTTAAACTGAATTAAGGCATGTTTATGAGAAATCATTTTTCATAAATAAAATCAATCAAACCCTAAAATGAACTTAGGTAATCACATTCAAAATCATATTTATTAATCTAAATCAGAACTGGCTAATAGCATAATAGTTAACTGTTTTATAAAACTAAAATCGGTTAGCTACTAAACATCAAACCACCCACTGTTATCAGAATAGTCTCCACCCTTTGCGAGAAGGGAGAACGATGTAGGTTTGATTCCCATTCAACAAGATACGCCAAAAATCCATCTCACAACTTCAACTCCAAACTTGTTTATTCTTTTATGACAATTTTATTATTTATGTTGTTATTCTTTAGATTCCTTTTTATTTTGTGTTGTGATTGTTCTATTTCCTTTATTATTGTTGTTTATTGCTATTATTGGGGAATGTGTGCTCCTCCCAGATCATAAGACTGGAGCGGAGATCCCTCGATTTTAATGGTTTTCAGATTGTAATTTACTGCTTTCATTGGGGTGATGTACCTTCCCTAGAACCTTAAGTGGGCTAGAGGAAGGACCCCTGGTCAGGTTCTTGTCTTTATCGTTTTATGAGATTTTCATCTGCATCTTAATATGTTCATGCATCCATACTGTATATCTACTCATGCATACACAAAAACTGAATTTTTACCAAAATTACATAATTTTCAAGCCAAAAGATGTTATGTAAAAAATGGTAAAAAAATCTATTTTTCTCATAAAATGTTTTTCGGTTCACGAATCCCCAAACCCCTCTGGTTCCAAAAAGAATAGCTTTTTCCAATTGGGTTAAAAATCATGTTTACTAAAAATGGAGTTTCTTTTCAAAAGGTATTTTAATCACCATAGAAAACCATTTTTCTTAAAGTATTTGGTGGCGACTCTAAACATTAATCACACAACGTGCATGCCAACAGACACATGTAGATGAACAAATGTGGGAACTCAGCCAAAATTCATGGTGCCATGCACAATCTGACGCCTAGCAATCGGGTTCCTCGGGCTCAATTAAATCAGAGCTCACAGGCACGTGTGGGAAAATCTTGCAGGCCGATTGGACGGGGCGTCACGGAGTCCCATGCTCACAACGTCAATTTGGTGGGGCAAACATTGATCCTTCTATGATGCTTGAGACTTTAGCTTTGAGGGATGTTATATAGGGTCAGATTCAGAGACGTCCTCATCAGGGCCATGATGCAGCTGATTATATATGATCATGTTTGACCATTGTATAGCCCACTATGGGTCTATGTTCTTTCAAAACTTCACATATTGTAAAAAAAAATTTTGATGTTTTGAAATGAAATTTTGAATTTTCATTATTTCAGTTGTATGATAACCTACTTTTTGAGAAATAGACTATTTTATGAGTTTTCCCCACAAACAAAGCCACACTTCAGCCATGTGATGCATAATGCACGATCCTAAATAAGATCGAGAGCATCAACCTCGGGCAATAAAGGGTTGGTGTTTCAGATATGTAAAAACTGATTGAACACAATTTCAAGTGCTTAGAATGTGTTTTCTGAAACTCGGTGAATCGTATGTTTAGACTCAAAATTGATTTTAAGGAATTCCTTGTTTCAAAGCTCGAGGTTGGAGCGGCTTTTTGTTTACTAGTGTTTAAAGGGCCTCAAAAGTGATAGAGGATGATCAGATAAACCTACCTGCCGAGGCCATGTTTGTTAAAGGTTTAGATGATAATGCACATTTGAAAAACATGTGCAGGGTCCATGCTTTTATTTGTTTTTTTCAAATGGCTAGGGCATGTGTAGGTGACTGAGCTGAAATCCCAATTGGGTGAAGGAAAGTCTATTGTTGGGCCAAGATGTTGCTTAGCCTTGACATTATTTAGTAATTTTATTATGTTGTTGTACTGGGGATTTATTTTTCATTAGCCGACTCTGTTAGGGAATAATATCATTAGTTGACTCCTTCAGGAATTTAGTTATATCTGACTCTCACTGGGGAGATGTAGTTTCTTTTCTCTTGACTCCATTGAGAGATGTTTTGGGGAATTCACTGGGGAAATGTTGATACTTGAGAAATCCATTGAGGATGAGGTTGGTCTCTCTGGGGAATTATTTTGTCTAAATCATGTTCAAGGGATCAAATGGGGAGTAACTAGTCCTTTTTTTATTTGTGAGATCCACTAGGGATGGTTATGCTCTTTCGATAGAGGATGAGTGACTAGAGAGATGCATTTGAGTTTCAATGTTCCCTTTTTCGTATTCCAAAAGGTGAATAAGAATTTAATAAAATCCAAATATTTGATTAAAGCTCTAACTTTTGCCTAAGTTACCCATTCGGGTTTTCAACTTAGTGAGCTACCTTGATTGTTTCCTAGACTACCTTTTTTCGGTTTACAGTCTAGCAAGTTGTACCTTAACTTTTGCCTTAGTCACCTACTTAGGTTTTCAGCTTAGCGGGTTTTATTCTTTTTTTTATTTATCACTTTGTCTGTTTATTTTTGCATGAAAGTTAAAGAGTTCATAAGAGATGAAATGTGAGAATATTGATTTTATTTGGACCGTACCCATAAGGGTTGCCTACATATCTCCTTACAATGATATTTGAACATTGAGCATAGAATACAATTTGAATTTCGAAGAATCAAGTCCACATAGTTATTGTTATAGTAGTGATGATGATGCAAATGCAATGTGCAAACAAAGTATCGCTTGAATTAATCTTGATTGGTTGGATGATTGAACTCATTGTCATTAATGTCCATCAAGATGACACCTCCGCCATTCATAATCTTGTTGATGATTAATGGTCCACTCTTAGGTTTGAAATTTCCTCTTGGATCTAATATTGGTTGTCTGATTTCTTTAAGAACCAAGCGATCTTCATGTAAGTTTTTATCTCTGACCGTTTTGTTGAAGCTCCATTCTAGCTTCAATTGGTCGTTCTGAGCTTGGTGAAGAGCTTCCATCATTTTCTCATTAATGAGGTTCAGTTAATTGTAATAGGTCTGTTGCAAGCAAGCTTCATTGATTTGGTTCTCTTGGAATACTCGGGTAGATTGAACCTCTAATTCTATGGGTAGGACAACTTACATCGCATCTACCAGTGAGTAGGGTGTTGCCTTAGTGGCTAACTTAAATGTTGTTCAATACCCTTGGAGGGCATTTGGCATATGCAAATGCTAACCTTTATGATTGCTTATCATCTATTGAAGGATATTCTTGAGAACCTTATTAGCTACCTCAACATCTCCATTAGTTTGAGGTTGGTAAAGAGAAGACTTGTGGTGTTGTATCTTTAAATTCCTTTTGTAGAAGGGAAAAAACCTCTTTATTAAAGTGGGGGCCATTGTTAAAGATGATTACAAATAGAACACCATACCTTGCGATTTTGTTGGTTTTTGATGAATTGAGCAACCCTTTTACATCCAAGAACTTGTTGGGTGCAGCTTCTACCCACTTGGTGAAGTAGTCGATGGCAACTAGTATGTACTCATGCCCAGTGGAGGATTTTGGTGAGATCTTTCCAATGATATCAATGCCCTAAATAATAATGTTATGATTGGATTGAGTGGTGAATAAGGAAGTTTCTCAAGCTTGGCAAAATTTTGGCATTTATGGACGAATTGTGAGCAATCTCGATTCATCATGTTCCAATAGTACCCTTGATTCATTATTTTCTGTGATAAGGCCCATCCATTCATATGAGTGCCTTATTCTTCACCATGGATCCAATCCATGATCTTAGATGCTTCCTCTTTAGAGACATACCTTAAGTTGATGCCATTCTAAGTTCTTTTATACAGAGTATCACCCTTAGGGAGATAACTGCTGGCCAGTTGTCTTAGAGTCCTTCTTTCATATATTGAAGCTCTTTGGGGATAATCTTCTTTGGTAAGGTAGTTAAAGATGTCCCAAACCATGGTTTTTGTTCAACTTCTTAAATGCTTAGGTAGTGGACTAAACAAATTGATTCACACTTGATGCTCAAAAAATAGGACATATCATAAATCCATCGCATATTTCGACCATGGATGCACGTGTTGCCAAAGCATCAACAAACATGTTTTTTTACCTTGCAAGTAGTGGAATGATAGGTTGTGGAAATTTGATGCCAAATTTTAGAGTTGCCTGTGGTAAGGAACTAGGCGCTTCTCTTTGATTTTCCATTTGCCCAGTGCTTCGGAGACTATCAGGAAGAAATCCCCAAACACTTCAAGATTCTTGATTCCTATCTGGGTAGTTGTTTCTAACTCAAAGATGTATGCTTCATATTTAGCTTCATTATTGGTTACCTCGTAATCCAGTTTAATTGCCAAAGGTAGACTTTTTCCATTAGGTGTCAGGAACACCACACAGACACCATAACCTTTATTGTTGGCTACATCGTCAAAATACGATTGCCAAGTGCTTTGATTTATGAAGAGGATGTCTTCATCCAAGAATTCAAGTTCTACCATTGATCATCTATAGGAGCGGCAGCATGTTGATCAACGATGACACTACGTTTGATTGGTTTTCTATGTACATACTTGAGATCATAGGCTACTAGCACAGCCATCCATCAGGCCATCTTGCTATCTAGGATGGGCCTTTCCATAAGGTATTTTCAGTAGGCTTCAGTCAGCGAGAACATGTGTGATGTATGCCTCTAGGTAGTGTCTTATCTTGTGACAAACCCATACTAGTGATAGGTAGAGCTTTTTAATGTAGGTGTACTTGAGCTCATGTATCAATAGCCTTTTGCTCAAGTTATATATTGCATTTTCTTGTGAACCATTAATTTTACACCTGCAGATCTGGTCCGTCAATACGAATCATAGACTCAAACTGGGTATAAATCGGACATAAAATGGGCCTAAAATCACGAAAATACCAAAACCTGATTAATTGAGCCAAACCAAACTGAGCCAGACCAAACCGAACTGAACTAAAAAGAATCGAACAGGAAAGAACCGAATCAAATTGAACCAACCTGGCTCGACCCAAGCACTTTGCTCATGAGCGGAGGCCTCTACTCATGCGCAGAAATTCTAAATTTCTAACCCTTTTTTCTCTATGAATAGGGGGCCCTAGCACAATGTTTCACAACGCTCAACATTGAATCTTCAAAAAAATTCAACCAAAAATCTCACATAAACATTATGGAGACTCGTTCCAACTTAATCAAGTCATCCGAATCTCCAATTCTGAGACGTCGACTTGTAGGTAAAATCTTAATCTCGTATTTTCTGATTTTGTTTTCATTTTTTCAATCCTAAAATCTGACTAGGGAATTCACATAACAAATTCATTTTTTCTTAATTAAAATCTAAATTAACTAATAATCTTTTTGGTTAGTTATTTTCATAGAGTAAAATTAATTAGTTTCTAAAACACACCCAACCAATCACTTTTATCAAACTGCCCACAATCCTTCGAGAGAAGGAAGAACGACGTGAAATTTGATTCCCATTTAAATGAATATACCAGCAAGTCTTGTAACAAGAGGTTTAACTCTAAAAATCCTTCTTATTTATCATTTCTTTTAATTTAAATCCTCTTTTCCTTTTATTTGTTATTTTTATGGTTTTTTTTTTAATCTTTTTGTTTATCTTTATTATTATACTATCATTACTATTATTTTTTTTCATATTATATTGATTCTATAGAAAAATATGCCCTTCTTATACCTTCTAACTATATAAAGAATCCCCATGTGTGTATTTTACTTGTATTTTTTATTATTATTATTATTATTATTATTATTATTATTCCATTTATTGATTATTTTAGGGATGTGTCACTACAAAAAAAATTGATTTATAGTGAGAAAAACTCCATTGTTAGATAAAATTGTCATTAAAGATTTTGAATGAAGGTAAAAATTTCCTCACTACTCATTATTGCCTACCATTAAAAATTTACCCTCATTTTTATTATACAAATAATAATTAAAAAAATGACCATATTTTCCCCTCATTAATTCATATGATTTAACCATTATAGATACCCTTCACTATATTGTTTTTCCCCTTATTATACAATAACTTATTTTATGATTAAAATTATTATCATTGTAAAACATCATCCCTCACCTAATTAATCACTATTCTAATTAAATATAATTTTTAATGACACTATTATTATTATTATCAATTATTTTCTTAATAAATAAATATTAATAAAATTAGAGAATTATAACATTTCACATAAATTATAATTCACAAGAATATGTACATCGATAATCAAAATAAAGTTAATTGTTAAAGTTGTATTTCTCATTTTCTACTCCCTAATACTCAAAAATATCCAAAAAAAAAACCTACTTCCATCTGAGGCTACATACATTCACATTGCTTCTATTTCAACTTCTTACTATCATCTCTATCAATACATGCTTGAAAAACAATAGAATGCAGCATATTATTAGAGCAATTCAACAAGTACATGAATAAATTAAAGCAAGGTCTGTTAGTTGAATCTAAATATAGCTACATGTTTTAATTTGATCTCCAATAGACTCAACTGAAAGAAATTAAATATTCATAAAATTGCAGTTACTAAAATAGAAAACTCAGAAAAAAAAATGCAGCAAAACTAAGCATAACTGTTTCTAGAATTGCAGCAGCTGAAACATGAAACACGGACTAAACTCAGCAAACTACAAAAGCAACAAGAAACAGGAGCATTTTTAGAGGTGCAACAGCTGAAATAGAAAACACTGACTAAACGCAGCAAAATTTCAGCCGAGAAACATTGAAAAGCAGTGTTTGATAGATGTATATAATAGGAAATTCATGTAAGAATAATAGGAAATTCATGTAAGAATAGATAGAGCAAAAACAAAAAAAAAAGTAGTGCTCCACATATTCATACAGGGTAAGCAATTGAACAAGCAATCACGAAAATACCAAACCTAAGACTAAACACACTGGCAATTTCATAAATCAACTGCTAAAAAACCAACCTCATCCAATAGAACAAGATAGTGAGTTAGCCTTGTAGTTCCCTGACAATACATGGGTACAAATATAATGCACTAGAAGTAAACACTATAGTATGTCATGAAATTAAACACAAAATGGCACAACAGTTGATTTCAATCCCTCACATTTTTTAATTCATGAAACAGCTATC
>CAOJBK014033718.1:0-10223 GCA_948294925.1 Codiaeum variegatum | reverse complement strand
TTAAATTTGAGCTAGTACTTCCATCGGTGTCTATGTGGATTGACCTCGTTATTACTATACTACCCAAATGATAAGTGCAATTGCCTAAAGTCAAGGTAGAGTTAATCATCGAGCTTTATAAATTGTAAAACCCCTGGTGTTGCCTCCTATCATATCACTCTCGAAAGTGTCTTCTAAGGATGAACAAATATGAAATAAAGCATCTACCTAGACTTCGACTCGTATTTGATTATATTGAATGGATAACTAATAGCTCAATAAAAATTCAAGACAATTAATAAGTGAATTTTCACAAAAAAATTAGGTTTAAATCTTTCTCAAGTAATTAAATCGCTAATTTCTAAGTAAGAAGAAGGGAATCTCTTCTCAATCCTATTCAATTAGAAATAATATAAAGAATAAGTGAAATTAAGCATTATCCTAGGAGTCCATAATTCTATCTCTAGCAATCATAGTAAACCCAATTGATTTTGAGTGTTCAAAACCTAACTTTCTATCTCTAGCAAAGAATAGGCAACATAACTCATCCACAAGCATGCAATTAAAGATGAAAAGTGCAACAATATAAATCAAAATCAATACTTGAATAAAATCCTAAAATTCATTGAAGAAAACAGTCATTCAATCCATACAAACATCAAATACTCATCTAATCTAGGTAGATTAGATGAGTTCAGTTCATAATAACAAGAAATTAATAGGGAAAGGGAATAAACCAAAGAACTCATGATGAAACCTAGCTTAATCCTTGAATTCCAATGATAATCATGCTTAATCTTCCCTCCAATTGTGTTTCTCCACCTCTAATTCGCTCCTTGATCTTCAAACTCTTGGTTCTTAGCGACTCTCTAGCTTTTTGGGCAAACCCTAGATCTAAAAATCCAAGACGAGACAAGACCCTCCAAGAGAGAGCCTTTAAGAGAGAGAGCCTCCTTTTCTGATCTAAATGATGTCCTTTTATAGTTCTTTAAGGCTCATTAGAGTTTAGATAGGTGTCAAACATGGATTGGCCATTTTTTTCCAAGTTAGCATAAGTTAGATTGGTACCCAAAATCAGACATCTGACTTTTAAGAAAATTTTGGATATCTAGATGAAAGAATTAGACTTTTTAGTCTTCTTCAAAGTTATATATATTTCTCTTATATTTCCAAAGGTACCTGAATCACCTTAATTGGTGTTCTTCTCAAAATACAGAGGCATGGTCAAACCAGCTAGAATTTTCACATATTGGACAGTGAGCTCTCATGGCCCATGATGGGGACTATGAGAAGCTATTATATCTCTTTTTTTTTTTTAGTATTTCTCATGGGCTGGCCCACAAGCTATGAGCCAGACCATGGGGCAGCCCTGGGGCTTGATTTTTCACTCCGTTTTGACGCATTTTCTTCGTCTTTCGAGCCCGAACCTTGAAGTAGTTCCTCCGAGCTTCGAAATTCAATTGATTTCTTAGAAATAGCTGAAAAAACTAGAATAAACACATTAAATTCAATTTAATAAGTAAAAACTATTAAGAATATGGGATAAAATAATGTTTAATTTGCTAGTTATCATTCATCAAGCCAAAGTCCAACCTAATAGCATACTTGAATTCCAACTTGTGGGTTCCCTTAAAAATGATTATGACCCCAGACCCTTTATTACATACTACTCCATCTACATACAACTCCCAAGCTTCTTAAGCTGTTGAGTTTCTTTCCTCTACAGGAATCAGCTCGGCTATGAAGTTGGCGAAGACTTGTGCCTTCGTCGCCTTCTGACGATCATATCTAACTTCATAGATTCCCACTTTCACAACCTATTCAGCTACCCTAACCAAAGTCTCAATTTTTTACAATATCTTCCTTAGCGGTATGTTAGTCTGAACTACAAATTGATAGGATTCAAAGTGGTGTCAGAGCTTATAAGTAGCCATATATAGAGCCTAGGCATATTTTTCTAAGAGTGGGTGTCTGAGTTCCGCTTCTTGTAGAACTCGACTCACGTAATAAATGGGGAATTATTCAATCCCTTTTTCCTTTATCAAGACTGCAGCAACTGAGTCATATGTCATGGATAGATACAAATATAAATCCTCCCCAGGTACCGGCCTACTCAAAATAGGCGTGGTAGAGAGAAAGATCTTTAGTTGTTCGAAGGACCTTTGACACTCTTCAGTGTACTCGAATCTCTTTAAGCCTTTCAAATTTTGAAAGAAGGGTTGGCATCTCTTTACTGAGCAAGAGATGAATCTACCCAATGTTGTGACTCTCTCATTCAACCTCTGTACCTTTTGTATGCTAGTGGGAGGTTTCATTTCCATGATAGCTTTGATTTGGTCAGGATTAGCCTTGATTCCCCTCTGAGAGATAATGTATCCATGAAATTTCCCAGCCGAGACTCTGAAGATGCATTTCTTTGGGTTTAGGTTGATCTTATAGGCTTTTAAAGCATCAAAAGCTACTTGGATATCCCACAAGTGATCTTTAGCCTTTCAACTTTTTATAATCATATCATCGACATACACTTTAAATGTCTTCCAAATATGCTTTTTCAACATCCTATTTACTAGCCTTTGGGATGTTGCCCTTGCATTTTTTAAGCTAAATGTCAACATCTTATAATAATATGTCCCTTGGTCTGTCATAAAGGATATTTTCTCCTCATCCTTCCAATCTATGTGTATCTGATGATACCACGACTTTGCATCCAAAAATGAGTAGAGCTCATGTCTTGTAGTGGAGTTAACTAAATGGTCTATACTCGGAAGTGGATATGGGTTTTTTGGACAAGCCTTATTCAAATCTATGAATTCCACATACATTTTAAATTTTCTGTTGGGCTTTTTAACAAACACCACGCTAGTAAGACATTATGGGAAATGGACTTCTCTTTTCCATTAGAAATTTCTCTAATTCTTCAGTTATGGCTTTTGCTTTTCTAGGGAGTGTTTTCTTTTTCTTTGCATGACTGGCTTCACATCATGATCGATGCTAAGCCTATGTTTAATAACTCTCGGATTGGCCCCTTCCAAGTAAGTTATGGACCATGTGAACACATTCACCTTCTTCTTCATTATAAAGGTTATTCCATCTAACACTGATGGTTTCATTTCTGTCCCAACTATGAGCTAGCCCTTACTGGTGTGGATCTTGTATGTCTCTCTAATGGGTTTGCTAGACATTCACTCGGGGGAAAAAGATTCTTCTAGATGCAAGGCTGGGTACACCCCTTTCAAGGTGTTGAAGTACACCTGCCTAATTATTTCTTGACATCCCTGAGCTATTTCTAATCCACGTGGAGTAGGGATTTTAAGTGCAAGATAGTAGATGCTTAGTATGGCACCAGTATGGTAGAGATACGGTCTACCCATTAGGAAGTTATACTGGAAAGGAATATTTGCTACCATGAACACAGTTGTCACCTCTCTTAAGAGTTCATCATCTCCCAAGTACACTTATAGAGTTACGACTCCTTCTATTTTCATCATTTGCTTTCCAATTCCCACCAAGGATGTAGCCACAGTTTTCATATTGTGCTCTTGCAACCCCAAGTTCCTAAACACTTCCATAGTTACCAAGTTCATAGAGCTGCCATCATCAACCAGTATTCTACTGACACTGAAATTGTTAATGTATCCTTTGATCACCAATGCATCATTGTGTGGATGTTGAACATTCTTTGTATCCTCTTTAGTGAATATAACTGGGCACCCAGTGGATAGGTGAGAAGATGGTGTGGTTTGTCCCTAGATGATTAAACCACTATATGAGGAGAGTTCATATCTCGCGCTGCTTTTTTCCTTTAGGTCGAGCTATCTCTGCCATTGTTTCCACCAAAGATGACTTTGATTTCTACTGTTATACACTTGTCTTGAGATTTATAATCATAGTCATCATGTCGTCCCTTTCTCAAAGTTTTCTCTTCTAGTTCTCTCCCTTTTTGCACCAACTTCGTAACTCCTGGGACTCCCTTTTGGATCAATTTTTCAATTTCCTCCTTTAAGTTCTAACAATCCTTCGTATCATGCCCCTTATCTTCGTGGAACTCACAGTACTTGGAGTTTTCCTGCCTATTTTTTGAGGTACTGCTCATCTTATTGGGCATTGGACACTTTCTCTAGTTTTCTTAATCCACATGAGCACATTGGACTGGGAAGTAGAGAGTGGAGTGAAGGTCGTAATTTTTTCTGTATTGAACCTTGTCATCTCTACACTTCTATGGCTACTTCCTCCCTTACTTCCCTTATCACTTTTATCCACATCTTTCCTCCTTAAATTGCGCTCCTCTAGCCCTTGCAACCTCTTGTCCAATCTAATTTGCCTCATAGCAATAGCCATGATTTCTTTTAATGAATCTAGCTCATCCTCTAAAAGCCTCTGTTACAGACCCTTACTAGTTGAGTTGTTCTACAAGGTTGAGTAAGCTATGGGATATTGTAGGTCTTCAACCATATTGACCTCTTTGTTAAACCTTTCAATGTACTCCTGTAGGCTTTGCCCACCTTTTTTCCTTATTTTCATCAAATTCGTGGAGACTTTAGTGTGCTCCATGGAAGCTATGAATCTAGCTTGGAAAGCTTTGGATAATTGCTTAAAGCTTTTAATAGAGTTGGGGTTAAGAGATAAGTACAACTTTTACGCCATCCCTTTGAGGGTCTACGGAAATAACTTACACAAGACATGGTCCTTGTAAGTTTGGGCATAAATCTGTGTGCGAAACTTGTTCACATGGTTGGTAGGACATGTTCCATCAAAATGGTCATAATGAACGGGCATTTTAAATTTTCTAGGATAGTCTTTCTGCAAGATAGCCTCTACCAATTGAGATTTAGTATTGTGACTAAAGTCCCGCAGCTTTCCTTTAATGCCCATTCTACTTAGCACCTGCCTGTCAATGTCATCAACATGTCTAACCGGGGTTAATCAGTTTTCATCAATGTCTTCCCTTTATTTCAAGCATTGGCACTCCTTATGAGAGTTTTTTCTCTACGAGCTCGGGACTAGGCCGGCTCATTCCTTGCCACCACCGGAACTACTGTCTCCGGCGGAGGTAGCTGGGAAGCTTGGCTCACCATCTGTCTCAAGTCACCCATCTACCATCTTAGATCATGATAAGCATCAAACAATTGTTGCACCATGGTTTTATTGAGATCTAGTAGATGATTTATAGCTAGAGCTTTACTTCCCTGAGGAGGGTTGGCGGGTTAAGGTTGGGCGTCGGTGGCTCAATGGTGGAGGCCTGCCTCCTGCCCTCCTAGCACTCCTTATTGATCGGCTAGTGGTTGGCGAGGCTCTCTTACTTGGTCGGGCTATCCACACCCTTCTTCTCTGCCTGGGGCTAGATTTCTCGGCGAGGGGTCGACTAGTTGCTTTCTATGCTCTGCCTCTCCGGCTCATCTTCTCCTCTCGGGATGTGATTTCCCAATGGTGGGTCAGCTGGCTATCTCCTATACTCCGCCTCCCGATCCACCGACTCTCCCCTTCCACCGGGCTCTGTCCTCTAGCCATTCTAGTTCAGGCATCTGTTTGGCTCCTCCAGAAAGAGGTTCAGTCCCAAGTTCAGGTCCAAACTCAATTGAGGATTATGCATTGTCACCGGAAAAATCAAGCTGAACACAGAGGTGTGTCCACACTCACCGCACCAATGATGTTTCGATTTCCACACAGGTTCACACCGTCACACCGGACTTGATCGTTGGTTCTCCTACAAAACAAAGTTTAGAGGGGTCTAGGCCGGTTTCTTGGAGGACCACTCCGATGCTTAAGTCGGTTCCGATATTTGAGGTAAGAATGTAGAAGAAGTAGAAGAGAATAGTCACTAATCTCTTACCTCTGTTTACATTTCCCTTTATATACTAGGGTCTGAAGCAGTTATTCCTCCACTTTAGGATGGATGTGAGATCATGGTCATAGTAGTTCCTTAAATCCTGGATCATGGAGGTCGTGGGCTGGTAACCTCCCCACTTGAATTGCATCGCTCATTGTCAGAGTCAGAGCTACTCTTGGACTTTCTCACCCATGTCAGAGCTAGAGCTACACCTGGAGTGTCTTGCTCAGAGTCAAAGCCAAAGCTACACTTAGACTATTCGTCCATTGTCAAAGTCAGAGCTACACTTGGAGTGTCTCGCTTATGTCACATGTGGCTAACTTATGTTGGGTTTGTTGGGCGACCTATGGTCGTATGAAATTATCATATTAAGTTAGATACTATCACTAATTATAGAGAGTCTATTGGAGTTAAATAAATTATTTAATTCTTTATATACAAATATGCTCTCCACTTTTTTAAAAATGTTTATTTTAAAGAGTAATGTTGGAGATGCTCTAATATAGCTATAAATTATAATGAAATATACATAGTAAAAATTAAACCATCTGGTTGAACCGGTAGAACCGTGAATCAATAGAGTGGCCGACTTAATTGCTGATCCAATTTCAAAAATGTTGGTTTAAACTATAAACTTTTTCTAGCATATCAAGACTTAATATAATAATAAAGTGCACATTCTAATAATAGATCAATGTTCAAATCTTCACTCCTACTAAAAAAAAAAGAAAAGTCTAAGTCAAGAATTTAACTCTAGCATAGCAATTCTCTAGGCCGAACGGAAGTGTTATACTGCTTGTTGTTTGGTGCCGCGACACTATTAATGCTTTCTATTTACAGAGATGTGCTTGTTAGGAGGCAAAGATATGTTTGAACGGTAGCATAACGGCTCACCGCTCACATGTCAGTTGAGTACTTAGTCTTTTTTTTTTTTCCCAAAAAAGAACTGCTGATATATTAGTACAAGTACAGTTGTACTTGTACAACTGCTGATATATTACTCAGGCTTAAAGCCAAAATTAGTACTACTACAGTTGGAGTAAAAAATGCCAGTCCAGAAAATTAAAAACATTAAAAGACGAGTCTTTAAAAGATATACGCATATGTGGTTTTGGCAAACATCCACATAATTGGGTTAACAATTTTGGGCTTCCAGCCCAACACATCACGTAATATTAAAATGACTTTTAAACTTGTAATTTTATCACAATTATAATTTTGCCCCTGAACCCTTTCAATTCCAGAAGCCTCCATCTCCTTCTTTGTCGTCTTTGTTTCCGACTTAGACTGGAAATAGAATTCTAGCCATTTTGAGAGGAGAGGCCTAACACCTGAACTAAGCATAAGGACACTGTACCAATTCGACTTCTAGCTTGCCCTTAGACCTCTCGGATCATCTTCAGACCAATAATTTCTAAAGAATTCTTTAACAAGCCAGATAAAATTAACCTAGGCCGAATATTTTCTCCAGTAAGACAGATTAAAGACAGAAAGAAAATAAACTTTGCAACCCATTACATCTCTATAATCTTCCTCAGCATAATTTACTTTTTCCAACTGATGCATGTGGATCGGTCCACCGCTTGATCAAGATTGCTCTGGTCGAACTGAAACAACCTGCACAGAAGAGACAATGGTTAGGGGTGACCGGACGTGGTGACCGGACGTGGTGTCCATCGATAACCCTCCGACACTCAAGTCAGAAACAGGTTTTAGTGAGGAAGCTCTCAAGAATGGAACTTAGTTTAGAGTTTAGATTGCATGTAAGCATTACCTCATTTGAGTTGTTGAGAACTGTATTTATAGGGTGAAAACCCTGTTGAAGGGGACACATGTCAACTCTGGGTACTTTGCAGTGTACCTCTCCATGGGGTTGGCGACACCTGTCTGTTGTGGTCCCGAACCACCGAAGGCCATGAGAGACAAATCTTGTTGACCGCCTGGGGTTCGGGTAGGACTAGGGTGCCTTAGGGTTCGGTCAGAATTCAAGTAGATAGTTGAGGTCGAACTAGGCCAATGCTGAGCGGTATCAATTGTCTCATTAAAGCGTTAGCACTCGAAGGCTTCAAAGCTCAAAAAGTACTTAGTTAGAGGGCCTTGGGCTCGGAGATTGGTGCCTTGGGCTCGAAGATAGGGGTCTTTGATTGGATTGATGAGACGTTTCACTGTCCTGTCTGTGTCCTTTCATCAAGCTCGGATGGGACCATTACACTTCACCGTGTAACAGCGCCATTACTGCAGCCTTCCCCTATTCGCCACGTGAAGGGGCGCCTCTGATAGTAATGATAGGCATTAAAGGGTCATGATGAGCATTTAAATTTTCCATTTCCTCTGCTTACCACATGCGCGCTGTTTCCCTAGGCTCTTAAATGCCTTCAGTTGTTGCCTATAAAAACCCATTTGTGGTGAATTTTTTTCATACTTTCTGCTTTCTTACTGTTACTCTGTCTCTTTTCTTACTCATTTTCTTGTTATTGCTCTGTCTCTTTCTTTTCTCTAATCTTCCATTGCACCTCCTCAAAAATAATCTAAGAAGCACTAGCCAAAGGTTGAAAAGCCTCATAAGTAAAGCAAGGCTCAAGACACTGATTCCTACATCAATAGTACTATCAGGCCTTTTATGAAGGACATCACGCCCATGCACTTTAAGTTTGGCATCTTCCAGGATAATGTGGATGCCATGGCCAACTATGTTCATATGGAGCTCCCTCCCTTGAACGCCAAAATATTCTCCATTGCCACTGCAATTGAACTGCCTAAGGGAGATCGCGAGTACGTCTGGTACTATGATCACTTGATCAGGAGTTTGCTACTTCCTTCATCACCATTCTTTTGCCGGTGTTTCTAGTGTTTCAAGGTGAACCCCATGATGCTGACTCCAAATTCCAAAGAAGACCTCCACTACTTTGAAGTGGTATGCTTTGTCCTGTGGATCAGCCATCCGAGCCCCAAAATGTTCCAAGCCTTCTTCAATTTGGCTGCATCCACTGAGCCTTACATATGGTGTTTCCAGAAGAAGCCACTGCGGACTCTGTTTGCGGCAAAGGAGAATAAAGTAGATGATTGGAAGAATAAGTTCTTCTCAGTCTGGGTGTTGAAGCTAATCAGAAAAGGCCAAGTGGGCTTCGGGTTCACTGGCGAGTAAAGAGGCTTGCTGAGGGTGGAGAAGCTTGACAAAAACATGACCCTCGCCGATGCCTAGGGCATTCGGGCCCTCTCCAGCCTTTGTCGAATGTTCAACCGAAGTCTGATAATGAGCTCATCCTATCTCTGGGAGGTGGATGGGCGTCACTCACTGCTTCGCAACATACGACATGTCTCTCGTAAGTATTTTCTTTACTTCATCTCTTTTCTTCATATTTTTTATTACATCTACGTAACTAACTCGAACTTGTGCATTTGCAGAGCCTTTGACAGATCAAAAGACAAGGGCCATGCTGAAGGAGGTAGTCCAAGCGACGGTGGATGCCTTCCCGGAGGTATCCAGACAATCCCTGCGCCCTATGGACAACAAGGTGTTCCTCCCTATCCAGTGCTTCAAGATCGGGCGCCTTAGGCTGCGAACTCTTGAAGAAAACAAGGTAGCCATAGCGTCCAATAACCTGAATGTAGAGGTGAAGAGATATAGATACCAGAAGAACATCAGGGTCGGACAGGAGTATCTGGATTCGTCCTCCGAACATGACCCCTCCGCTCTTGCCATGGCTGCTGCTGAAGAGGGGGGTGAAGAAGTTGTTGGCCCATCTAGGGGCGATGCTGAAGTCCCAATGGAAGAGTTGGAGGAGTCCCCTAACGTGCCCTTGGTTTGGAAGAGGGGACCATCCACTATTGTTGGGTCTTCAGGGACGAGGCCCGAGGAAAGGAAGCTGAAACAGCTTCACAAGGCAACTAAAGCAGCTGAGGGTCCGATTCCACAAGAGACTCCTTTCTGGCTCAGGATGTCTCGCAACTACCAACTTAGTGTCCGGAGCGACCTGGTGGACAAGCTCATGTGGGAGAATCCTGAATTCGCTTGAGTTCATGGGCAAGTACTGACCTTCTTGGATGAGGTGGCTCCCAACTTCGGGCAGTTCCATAAGTTAGTGAGTCAGTACTACCAACATGCTATCTTGGTAAAGGATGGGGCCACCTTAGTATCTCAGTACGAGAGGTTCCTGAAGTTGAGCCCTTTCGAGGCCTTCAAAAGCTTAGCTCAGTGGAGTGCGCTTACACCAGTAGACATCTCCAAAGCTGTTAAAGCTACAAAGGCCTTGGCTGCTTCTTTGATCTAGAGTCCACCTTCGCGGATGCTTCCTCCTACTCCTGCTGTTAGGGTCCAGGCACCAGTTTCTAAGCCTTCCTCTCGAGATCCACCTGCTAAACCTTCTCCTGAGAAACACCCTCAAGGTATATCCCATTCGTATCCCCCCTTTTTTTT